>QNGE01000698.1:154010-187173 GCA_008508345.1 Paragonimus westermani | reverse complement strand
TTTCGTCACCAAGCGAGGTGACATCATCAGTGCGTAATTGTTTCAGCGTATAGTTTTGAATGTGGCGTTTGGTGAAGTTGGATCAATGCCTGCTGTTATATAGCAGAGTGGGTTGACCTACTGGCCTGAATTCTGGTTGGTTGTTTCCGTCGTGTTTGACCTTTGACCCGACCCACCATTGGTTGATTTTATCGCACTTGAACTTGGACCTGATGTCCAATTGGTTCTTCACTGTAAACTCAAACGACAGAGATCAGTTAATCAGACTCCAGCCCAAGAACTCAAGTGAACTACCAATCGGACATCAGGTCCAAGTTCAAGTGCGATAAAATCAACCAATGGTGGGTCGGGTCAAAGGTCAAACACGACGGAAACAACCAACCAGAATTCAGGCCAGTAGGTCAACTCACTCTGCTATATAACAGCAGGCATTGATCCAACTTCACCAAACGCCACATTCAAAACTATACGCTGAAACAATTACGCACTGATGATGTCACCTCGCTTGGTGACGAAACGTTTGCAACCTAAATGCCAAGATCGGCGAACATATCAATACCGAAGTGACTAAAACTTGACTCACAGGCTGAAAAGGAACTTGAGTGATGGGGGCCAAAACCTTGGGCCTCAAACAGATAATCCATGACGAAATCATTAGTCTGAATAATGGTAGAGGAAATGTACGCTTTACTGAGGGTCTACATATCACTAGCTACTTGGTGGGTTATCGCTAGTTGAATAGCATCACGGTGAAACAAACCTTTCCCACAGCCCGAAAAGCGACTAAAACGATAGGCTAATAGAACCTTAGAATGTAAACCAAGCGGTTCAGAATTTAAGGAAGAATAGTTCACTCTTATCGTTCAACAGCCAAAAAACGACTGGGAACCAACACCACTTATAACATTGACGAATAAAAAATCAGCCAGTTTTGATTTTCTAGAATCACTATCGACTTGCAAACTGAAAACCTGGTGCCTGTCCAATATGACGTTTTTCGGACATGTCATATAATGCCACCCTACTCTCGTTTATTCATTACAATTAGCCTGCACCATTTTCGCTGAGGCAACCGACGGAAAGCGAGATATACGTTAGTTCGCTAAGCATCTCATACCCTATTACTCACCTTTTGGAGTGCATTTCGAGGAATCCATGTTTTAAAAGTTGTTCGTCAAATGAATTAACATAGGTTTACCCTACTAATAGGAAAACGTCGGTGTAACAGAACAACCGGAGGAAAAAAATCGATGCTTATAATCAAACCAATCTACGATTCGAACGTACATACTTCACCGTAGTTTGCACATTCTGATAAAGGCCTTCGAACCATTTTACAGACAAACACTGGACTCGAGTTCCATAGTAGGTTGAGCAAACCACCAGCGTTAGCAATTGAGAAAATCATTTCCATTATTCTTATCCAGACGATCGCGAAAATTCAGTAGGAATCGCAAACAAATACGGGTGGGATTCCGATACTTACACATTTCCACCATGCTTAATGTACGATCAATTGAACAGTTGTGAGCGCACCAGTTAGACAAGCATGTGGGCCTGAGTTCAACACACTCCCGTCACCGATATATGCTGATAGTGAGTTCTAACACGAGTGAAATTGGGGCGCTCCCTTGTTTTCAACATCAAGCTAAGTCATGTAAATAACAACCTCAAGAGGTGAACGTTTAGTTCCTGCAACTTACACCTTCATTAAATGAACAACATACTCAAAGAGTCAGACTACAGGAGAACTCGATCACAATCGGTTTCAATTGAAAAGGTCTGGTTTAGTCTGGTTGTCAACTCATGAACAAGAAGACTGGGTTTGTGCGGAAATCGTGCGAGAAAGGAAGCATGTATTTAAAAAAAAATTAGATGGGGTGAGTGTGAACAAATGCTTATATCTGGATCTTATTAAAGCCAGAAATATATTTTGGAAGATCCGAACTAGCAACGTGGGTTACTCCGGATAGAATCTCAAATACGAAATTTCCGCACGTGAAGAAATCTGAAACAATAAAGGCGAAAATTTGTTCGAAGGAAACTCTACTGCAACGTGACAGAATAGTAACGACTATGGAAAATAACAGATGAATGACAGATTCAGTGGGGGTGCACATACGTAAAGACACGTTGACTGACTGGGTGATGTAGAATGAATGGAGATTCTAGACACCGAATATAGAAATATGGTTCTCTGATTTTTGTGAAAACAGCACTAACATTAGGTGACCACATCAAATTGTTAATCAAACCAGCTCCCGGGAAATTAACAAAAACGTCTGCATGAAGAGAAAGTTCCTTACAACAGTTAATTTCCGCAATTGAAAAGAACATATCGACGGAATCCGGTAAGTGAACATACAAAATAGGGGATTGTAACCAACTTGACAGCTCAGAAAATATGTATAAGTTTGGTGAAAATAGTGAAGTAGGGTACTACGTGCTTAACACCATACAATCTCCATAGTTTGAAAGCACGCGATAGGAACAGAGTGGTGTATGGACAACATTCAGTACGACAAGATTGCTGATTCGTTTCAAAACGAGTCCGGAGATACTTCCCGAAAGGAGCCGACCGTGTGTTTTATTTAAGTACGAGGACCTTGACCAAACTCCTAACAATCGAAATCCTGAACAAAGCTGATTAGGTGAAATCCGTGATTTCCATCCGACCAAGAAACCGGGATGACAATAAGTATTCCTGCTAGCGAGACGACCGGACAACTTCCGCACTAATTCAAAGCGACTGTGTAGCTTAAGGCTTGGATATGATCAATCGGTCATACGAAATATAAGGCTGCTTGAATAGATGACAACGCGCCCGCGCCGCAAATACAAGAACCGTAGTTCGTCTTTCGGATCTAGATAAGAATACATACTACCACTGAGTTTTAGCAGGGATGAAATCCCAGTATGGTACCTCGTTCCGAAAGCAGCTGATAGGAAAAACTATTGCAATTCGAAGGCCCAATCAAATTTAAGTGGTGTACACTTTTTAGTAATAAAATCCCCAATTGCCTGTCAATAACCGAAGCCTTTGCTCACGAAGCACAACGAATTTTGCGAATTGAGAGATCCTGGCTATGAGGTTATTGACTGGAGTTGACAGGACGCTTACTGTCTTCTCTGGGCAATCCAAACATTATTCGCCGTATTCACCAAAGACAGAAGTACTTCAGTGGTTCGCTCGATGCTTAACTGTTACGCAACCATGAAGAAAGGAGTAGGTCCTAGTTAGAAGAAAAAGAGGGGACCCAACTGCTAAAAACAACTGTTTAGACTCAAATATTTAGCACCAAAGTGTCTACATCTCGCAAAGAAGCAACCGGATGGGTGGGCTCCCAAAAGCTTAAAGGTGATCAGCTGGTCATTGGTGAGCTCATCAAATTGATGTTTCATAAACATGAGAGCTGTAATTAGACTTTTCGGACAAGACAAGGATGAGCATGAACGATGGGTTTTAACAAAAGGGAGTGTAACCTAATGCTTCTTCCGGAAGTTGGCCAATGAAAGAAAACAACCTAAAGGAGAATGTAGCCGTCAAATATAAACAACAGTCAACTTATCACAGTCAAAACTCATATAAATCAGTAAAACCTGCCGTGCGCTACCATACAGAATGGGTGCGGACGGAGGCACGGCTTTAAACAGGATCGAAGGGATCAGATTTAAACGAGAAGACCGAACGATATGCAGAAAACAAATTTACTTCAGATTACAACCAGAAAAGAGAAACTGTACATGGTCGTGAGTTCTGGTATGGGCAGGCAGCACACCTGGAACCACCAAAATATCCCCTAGATGTTCTTCAATAGTAGTCACGTCGGGGATTGTTCTGAAAATGTTAGAAACGTAAAAGACACGTGAGCACGAAGTTGGTCAAAAGGCGCACAACATGCATTATAAATTCCGAAACACCGTTTTGTCACTCAGAGTGGTCCCAATAGATAAACTTCAAGAGAAAATATCAATCCGCAAATCTGACAAAAACTAAGTTGTATATATGTATATGTAAAGTTTTCCTTGTTTTCGTTCACTAACGATGCTTCACTTTTGTGCACCAACTTTTTTTACGTCATCTTCGCATTTTGTTCGAACTGACTAAAAATGGCCTTGAAATGCAACAAAGAAGATTGTGCACGCACGTCAGTTTGCTCTTCTATCTGTGGCGCAGTCGCTTGATGATACTACACGGATCTCTAACCCAATTTTTTAGCTCCCCTGTGCTACGAACATCTTCGCGGCTCAGATCGCGCTTCAGCCGTCTACGGTAACTCCGGAATATCCTTGCTTCCCGGATACTGGTAATTTGGAATATTGTGGTGGTCATCTTGAACCCCTTCTGTGAGTCAAACTCTTTGATTACCATAACTTGCTAGAACTGTAACTATCCTATTACATTCGTTCCTTTTGTCGTCACCGATAGACTAGTAAAGTACGTTTACATTCACTTGAGCTATTCAGAGACTCGTTCGTGACGACTATATATATATATATATAACACTGTATCTGTTCGGGAAAACACCGCCTTGATATTTCATCTTCTGCACTATTTTGTGGATACCAAAGACAATGAATTCATGAAGTAATGGAGCCGTAATGTAAAATTGCCCAACTTTAGGTTCGGCTTCGTGGCCCAGCAAATGATATATAGATTGTGTAGAAACACGCGTTGCTTGTTGCTGGTTGTAATTCAGCCAGGCCCAGAGTTTCTACAATGCTTCTCACCACAGGTACACACCTTACAGTTGAATGTCTCTACAACGGCCATCTTTCAGTACAGTGAGTCGAATATCTGTGTCCATGGCCCAGCTAGTAGGGCATTTGTTGTGCGGAGGCATTTCCACATTTCTGGTTCGAGTTTTGTGAGAGCTCCGATGGACCATAAATGCGTCAATTCTGAGTTAACAGGTCTGTCATGTCAAATACCAGCAACAAAATTGCTGTTTGCTAAATGCATCAATTTACCTAGTGTCCACTACAACAATTAAGAGTGATATCCCTTCTAATGACAAATTGACGCTAAAGAAACACGTGAAAATGTACTAAAAATGAATCAGTTCACAACCAATGATAACAATGGATTTTGTCTTCACTGCTATCACGTTAGGTACACACAACGGTTTATGTAGCATGAGACAAGTAGTGGCAACCAGATCGTTTTAAGAAGCTGCAACTGCCAGATAACCGTGTAACAGCATCGACATTATTAACAGGTAAAATTGATGATACGCGCTTTATTTCACACAACGTTTGCAAGCGTACAGGTAGGATGACTGCAGGTCCCCGAAACACTGAAATAACGCCACCACTCCATATGGTGATAATATCTTTGACAATGTTACATTTAACTCGGTTATGACGTGTTCACCAATGCTGATGGTAATTCGAAAAAATAATGGAACATAGAATAATAAACCAGAAGCATGAGCAAATAATGGGAGTAGGCAACATCAATCTCAACCGGTGCGTGAAACATTAAGATGGTGCGGAATAATTCTGGATGCACAATGACGACACATCGACTAACGCTAATGCAACGAGACTGTCAAAACTTGCTCACACGACTATTTCGTCATGTACACTGTGAGACAAACAGGGAAGCAACTTCATTATAATGTGACCAACAGTTTGGTTTTCGAATCAAGCCAAGAGACTACTGACGAACAGATGTAAAAAAAAAGAAGTGTTCGTTTATCCCTTCCCAGTGGCGTGGACAGACTCGGGGAGCTACAGTCTGATGTGTGAGAACGTTTTAGGCGGTGAACGATTAAAAAAGTAGGTTCGAACGCGGAATAATCTACTACCAGTGTTGAAAAAACCAACGTACGGTTTGATGCACAATTACTTACCAAAGGGTTGGGTCGAAATCGATAGGCTAGCATCATTCGTTTCCTGTAGGCGTCATACTCATCATCTTCTTTAACCAATTTAGATGGTCTTTCAATGCCCAGACCAATTCCATCAACGTGCACATTGCCCCTGAAAGTCCCAGAGCAGACGCACGACAGAGAAGTTGTAGACAGGTTACTTAGCTTTAATGGAGACACCGTTGGTGACAACATTCGTGAAATGGTCAATTTCAGTAGAAATACAAGCTTGGAAACATTTGGATCTTTTGTAACGTTATCAAAAAGAACTTCAACAATAACCTAGCATGATAGACATCGCTGAAGAAAAATACGGTGATAAGAAGCTCTTGTTACAAGTGCACATGAAAGAATAGGAGCAATAATAGGACTAACTTATCTACAGGATTTATTATGCCCTGGCCTTCAGCTCCCAAACCTTCCCCTTCCTTCCAGCCCATCTTCTCCAACATTTGAAAACCAACATTCTCACACGTGAGCTTGAACTGCTTGTATTCAGAATAGTCCGGATTACGACCTTCTTTTAAGGCCTACAAAAAGAGCAAAACCATAGTTTGGCTGTACAAATAATTCAGACATTAGGTTAGAAAACACTCCACGGGCGCAATACCGCGGCACATATGGAAAATGCAGCAAGATAAATGTACATGAATGAACTTTTAAAAATAGGCATTTTGTGCTTTTAAGTGGAAACAACGAAGACGGAAGACATCGTTAAATACAATGCGGAGTACTGAATAAGGTTAGACGCCTTCCTCAGAAAACCGTCAGTGATAGAAACAAATACCGGTTGTTCTACGGCACGACGAGAGTGGGACAACACTGACGATACATGGTGGATTCCATATGAGACAGTGGGACGGGTGGGTGAGAAAGTACAAATGTGAAATTTCCGAGCTCCTGGTGTAGCTTCGTAGCTCAGCTAGTAGAGCGCTTGCTACGTTGAGACATGCTGTGTCTGTCGCTGGTTCAAATCCCGCCGAAGCATTGACTTTTCACAGTTGGGTCTCATCTAAAATCATAAATTTGCCACGCTACTCATTAGTGATATTTCACTAGCAGATGATCGTAGCAATCAACCGCCACAGCACAAACAGAATGCGATGACCGACGATGAGGTGGAGGTATTGGAAAAATTCCAAGGGGCGGAAAAGGTATGCGACAGGTGTGATGTCGGGGGCAGACTCATTGACTTCGGTAGCACTGGATATCCACGTTTATCAAATAAACTCTAGTCGTTTTTGCCTCATTCGTCCTAGATTGTTCGCTTGACCAGTGTTATCTTTAAAGGTCTCATCTAGTGCTGACAAGTTTAGGTGAAACCAGTATATCCCGTTCGGTACAGACGCCAGGTAAGCATCATACTGAAATATAATTCCAGGGAATGGACGTGTTTAAAGTAGGATGTGCTAGCTGGCGAGTTGCTTGAGAACGTGGGAATGAGATAGTGAGCCTACCCATTAATACCAGCGGTAGCACTCAAGCTGAAAACAATCCCATATTGCCTTAAGAATAGTCAAAGCCGGGAAGTAATCAACGGTATGAAATTGAACTAGATGAGAACATCCACGACCCAGTCAAGAGAACATAAAGCTATTTCCTGCGCCGCACAGAATCCTGTGACCGTAAATGAAATGTAATCATTCACACTGAATATCCTCGATGCAACCGACTGGACGAAAACTTCGTATACAGCACCGATCAATAGTGTTTACACGCCGAAATCCCTTCCAACCAGTAGACACTGTCTTCACCGGCTGCTTTTTAAATGTGAATAGTTGTGTACTATTCCGTTCTTCAGTGTTACCTAAGTAGTCACTTGTCACGGTTAACCCCAAATGACCTACATTTAAAGTACGTAACTTTGTCAAGTGTATAGGAGAAAGCGCTAGATTGGGCAATGTTTGAACAACAACACGCATTCTGATAGGAAGATAGGAGCAATGCACTATAGGGTTACACGACACAACGGATCGCGTTTACGCGTGGTTCGTCCCAATTTCAATACATCGCTGGTTGACACTTAGGACATACTACCACAGAAATATAAGGAAGAGAAACCCTAGTTTAGCGATGACACAGGATAACGCCTACTTAGTTAGATTACAAATCTAAGTTTAGTCGACACCAGGAAGCCCATACCCGAATGAGAGTACGGCAGGACAGCCTACTCGCGGTTTTCACTGCCTCCGCTTAAGTAAATGCAAATCAGTCAAACAACGATAACGTTCACTCCACTGAAGTCGAATAGCCACTACCTAGAGTATGAGCTCCAGTCACGGTTTGTGAGTCACTCGAACGTCAACCCGAAAAGCGAATGTGAACTGCGGTGATTTACAAACCGGCACCTTTCTTGATGTGCTAATGACGAGTTAACTTAGTCACGTCGCACCAATCGAATGCAGAATAGGAAAAGTGTGCTCCGCTGAACAGATGATTAACTGGCATTCTAAGTGCATGATCCAACAACTTAAATGAAATCATCTTCGAAGACAGTGCGAATAAATTAGCCGTACCCTCTGCATCATATATCTGCTTCCGAATGCTGCTGTTGCTTACTCGACGGCACAATCCGATGTGTGCAAAGTAACGCGCATTATTAGTTCTGTTTACAGATCTACTTTTGCCGGCATGAAGATCTACATCAGAAGTACTGTCTATAAAATGTGACAGGACTCAAAGCCTAATGGTTAAGATTCTAACTTACCCATACACTCGGAGCAATTGTTAACACACGTGAATTTCTACTCGAATGTCTACTGCGCATTCCAACGGTATTATGCAATAATACTTCTACTTACTTCACAAGGATAGTGGCACACAGCTAAACACAACTGGTTTCAGAGTCTTAAATAACTCAAAACGCACTCACACGGGATAATTGGAATTCAATAAATAGCTCAGTAATCCAGATAACGAGTTTTGCGTTACAACCAATGGTAATGAAAGTCTTAATCTTGAGTATGTCATCGTAACTGCTTGATTCTCACATGCAAACTTACATTATTCAGTAGTTTTCAAAATCACACAAATATCGCCTTCATTGAGTAACAGTGAATGATCGCTAACTTGCCCTTTCTACGCTAACGAAATCTGAATGAGCAGATACATGTGAATAGGCTAGTATATCAGATAGCCCTGACCCTTTCTGCTACCTTGGCGTGGTGGTCAGGCTTGCGTGCTGTTTAGATCCTGAGGGCTGTGCTGACTGTGATTTCGGTCCTTGCGGGTTCAACCTTGTCAGATTGGCCGAAGGGGAGCAGCCAGACAAAAAGCAGATGCGTGAGTGTCTGTGNGCTTCGGTCACTGTGACAGGCTAATCCGAATCGGATGCCGCAACCATATCAGATAGCGCGTTTGTGAAATGCCTTTTTCGTGGCGATTAGTCAGCAATACACTAAAAACAAAGAAGTGATCTTCGTGACACAGAACGGTGCCTATGTAACTATCAAAGTGTGTTATAATTTTCACTATAAATTCGTCTGCCGAAAGTCGTATTGGGAATCAATCCGAATGTTTACAGCGCTTTTTATTAAAATTGCGACGCTGTAATTCATCCCGTACTTTTCGTAAGCACCTCGCTGATTGCTAAGGCACAACAATATGTTCTTCGGAAAATCGCGACGCATCGTTCTTAATACAAATTTCTGCCGCTACTTTCAATTCATTGGATGGTGTTGTACGAAATTAGTTTACCGGTCATCCACAGAGCGTGGGCTACAATGGTCAACCAATTAAATATTGTAGTGTGCAAACTGAGCACTCGCTTTATACTTCCGATCAACTCTAAACAAACCTACCCACTCGAAAGCGCTGGTCTTTCTGCCTCAAGATACATGGAAAATTGTAAACATTCAAATAGCAAAGTAAAAGCTGATTCATTTAAATGTTGACCTTTAGCGGACAGTACACTCTGTAATTTAGCTAGCGTGTGAACAAGCCTCTGAATTCAGCCGTTGAGGCAAAGAGAAGTCAACGGACGCTTAATAGTCAAAAGTAATTGAAACCCACTTAAAGTACACAGTAAATTAGATTAATTGCTATTTTGCGTCCAGTGTCTGAAGTTTCTTTTAACATCCCAAAAACCTGGTCAGAAAGCATGCACATCTCTCTGTTCTTTCCATCTGATTACGCTGAACGGTGGTAAGTTTATGAAGACAAGGCAGTACACACAATCCAATTTTTAGTTATTCATCACAAAACTAAACACCCCACATGTATGTCATAATTTTATAAGGGAATGACCGATAGATTGGAGACTTGGCGACCAGGTAATACTCACCGACTCTTCGCAACACTGGGAGCTTTTTTGAGAACGCATTGATATTTCTCAAAAATAAGTGGCATAAGTTGTATCTTTTGGTATGTTTACTTTATTTAAAGCAACAAACGTGCAGTGACTCATCGAACAAAAAACCTTCACATTTCTCACGCACTGAGTATCGCTATGTGAATAGCAATCTATGCGGCGTTCCGTGTATCCACTTCACCCTAAGACTTACTTGCATCCATCACTTTGTTAACACAGTTGTCTTTCGGAGAACAGGAGGTTTGGTAACTCATTTTCGTTCTTATATTTGACAACGAAAGAATGTAGAACTAAAGGCGCCAGTGTTACAGGGTCTTGGATTTGAAATGCAGAATTTGTTCGAGGTGGTGTTAAATGTCTAGTCTTTTGGCTAAACAAAACAATTGTTTGACCTGCTTTCGATTTTTGACTTATTAAGATAACGAAAAATATCCCGGAGGCTACATGTATATTGATACATGTTATGAAGTCACAAATGTCGATACCAATCGTTTTCTGGTAACTCTGTTTACAACGAGGACATGTTTATATCTGACCGCTGCCGTGAAAAACGCCTACTATTATTACTAGCACCATTATTATCATTGCAGTCGATAGTATTATTACAAACACTGGGTTTCTGAAACTCCTTAAATTAGGGACCATAAAAGACTGAAGTTTTGCATGAAGCGACCAGCATCATTCCATATGGCCAAGGAGTTCATTTGAAGCACTTGTGGAAAATAAAGCAAGACACCCCACCCCAAATGTGATAGAATTAAAGAGAATAATTATTGGACAATTGTCAGTTTAAGATGGTAACGGACAGCACGTATTCAGAATGCCTCTCGACAGCAGGTTGTCACAGCTTAAAACACTCTGAGTAACAAATGGATATCAAGCAAGTGCTGGTGACAGGAAGCAATGACAAACAGGAAAACGTAGACACTGTACGACACCATGCCTTACTCTAAACGTTTCCATGAATCGCTCCAATTCATCAGGAGGCAAAAAATCGCCGATATGGTGCTTTCCATGTCCCATCTCCGTGAGTTTTTCGGCCCAATCTATTAAACAGGTGAAACAAATGTTATTAGAATGGACCTAAAGTAGTGGTATACGCAAACATGAAAACTCGCAGAAAACCAAATGCAGTGATTCTCGGTAGGACTGTCAACATATATGGTTCGCCCTTTCTAAGGGTTGATAGAAATGACGGCGAACCACTGCACAAAATTTCTCCATTCATCACTTTACTTGATCCGCAATTCGTCGCATTTCGAAACACAAATGGCCATTTCACTGTATCTATCACTTAACATTATCGGCGGTAGGCTCAAGTGATTTCGCTTGATCAACGAATGTGCCCTAATCAATTTCGTTCGCTGATGTTGTTTGATGAAAAAACTTTAGTATCTTATTCGGCTGTATAGTAGAGCTTAGAAAGCATTCAGCAGTAGGTGAAACGACATTGAGCTCTACTTAAATAACATGTAAAAACCGTAGCTTCGATTGAAACAAACGAACATCTTTTATACTATGTCAATGATCTGGAAGCCCATTTCTCGTGAAACAGAATAACCTCAAAATTTTCACGAATACACAATTGCAGTGAAATGAGATACAACTACTTTAAAGTAATGGCTAAAAATGAAGATAAGGTTCAGATAGCTCAAACAGTGCCCTGTGATTTCAATAAGTGAATTCCATATTCATTCAGAGAAGCGAGTAAAGGTTAGTAGTATTAACAATGACGAGTAGCAAAACAGGATCAATGCGGCAAACTGAAAAAATCCACGAACCATGCTTCTTGTTTCAAACGTTGTTGTCAATGTATCTTTTTCATCTTTAAACCTATAAAGCAAACATTAAGTCGTCACTTCATACAACTCCTCGGAAGTCACCGACCTTTTTCGGTGCCGCATGATATATGACGGACATGTAAGCATATATGAATAAGCAAAAGGCAATGTTTTGAACACAAGCATGGCCAAGTCGACTGCAGGTAGATTGACGATATGTGAACAAAAAATGAACGAAACTGCAGTACCATTACTAAACTGCTCCCCATAAACAGCCATCAAATGGAAAGGCGTAGGTTGGGACATTCCGCACTAGGAAAGAAGGTTTGAGAGTTTGCTCTTTCGTAACAAGTCGCATCACCACCGACTGTGACTGCTACTTCAACCCTGCTTTTCGTTTGCACACGGTTGTGACGACTGCATTCCATATTAGGAGCAGTCCTCTGGAGCTGTTCTCATCAAAATCGTGAACAACAGCTCAACCATTCACAGTTTCACTTTGATTTGAAGCAGACGACCATGGGGGCCACGACAGACTCCTAACGTCATGTATGTCAATAAATTAACAAAGTATGCAACAGGTACTGTATAACTTTGTTTACTTGCAAAGTCCATCCACTCGTCTTACTCAACGAAGGATCGAGAACATGTTCCTATTGAACTCATTGCGAAGTGCACATTTTTTCGGCTTTGCCGTTTGTGCCATATACTTCACTTCTTTTACTTCCATTTTTACGTTGAAGTTAGAAAACGAATAGATCGTATGCCGAGTTTTCATTCTTGCTTTCTTCCAATGCATGTTTTACGCATAGTCAATACACAGCCCTCATCGCTGGTTATGAGAATGAGAACGATAAGTTCACTTTTTCCGTCAAACACAGTTGCATTCATGCATACCATAAAACTCCTCAACTGACCAAACCTAGTAGACAATCTAAACATTTCCTCTTTTAACCACACCCACGATGGCGGCACTTGTAAATATGAGACCTGAATTAAAATTTCTACACTGATCACGGAGTGTTTCACAGTTCATGTCAACCAATACTGTATGTAGATCGACTGGCAGCAGAGTCCAGCAAGCAATCTGAACTCATCGTTTTTGATATTGAAAAACTACCTTGAACAAAGGTTATGCGCCCGTTCTACGCAGCGTACTAGTTGCCAAAAGTCTCTGTTCGTTTCACGTCGTTGTTGTAAGTTCTGGGTTCACTTCCCCAAATGTGTTAAACATTCTTGGTCATTAACTGTCGAAGTAACCATAATGTTAGTAGTTACCAACATATTTAGAATATTCGCAATTCAGCAACGTACGTACTCAGTTCAGAACATCCTTATAGCCAATCAGAAAGCCTCCATAACCCACTACGTTAGTCTGATTTCAGACTTCTGCATTTAGTACATTATGTTTATCATCGCAATTAAGTTGTAGAAGTACAGATCGGTTATCTAAGGACAAGGACCAATTCCATCTAGAGAAAACGACTCTAACAGCAAGAGCCTCAGAGAGCCTGTTCCCGAATTTAATGTATGCAAAACATAAGGCAATTCTGCTAGTGACAGAGACTCTCAGTACACCGTTAATATTTGAGAACCTGTAGTGAACTTGAGAGTGCAAACGATTTTATATGAATACTGCGCCCTCAAGTAACAAGAAAACAATCAGTTTCAGTCGCTAACAACTGAATGGTAATGATGTCGACTAATGTGCACATGATTGGAGATTCCAGTACAGGTTGCTAAGATCGTTCCCGTCTAGCTTTGGACAGTGTGAACTAGTCTCGTCCATGAATTACCTAGTGTACTACATGGCAGCAAATAGCCTTACATAAAGGTTGAAGATTTCCATCTTTAAACTAAGTCGATTTCACATTTAAAAGTATAACTCTGTTAGCCGCAAGCATGAGTTCAGCCACTCCGAGGTGGTTTTCCTTATGGGTCCCTATCTGGTAGCCAAAAAGCACCTACACAAGCATGGAAAAGAGTAACATTTTAAGGCAAAGCCTGGCATCGAAATCAAGAAGCAATGAAAAAAAGTGTGGAAATCACAAAGGCTGACACAGAACACAGGAATTTACTTTCCCAGGTTACAACAAACACACGAGATGAGAACCAACTAACCCAGCATCCAATCTTTACAGTACAAGGTGCTTGCCGTTCTGTAACGCACAAGGTCACGTGTGGATTAATTAATATCAGGCCTCAACAACTTAGGCAGAAATAAAAGTATAAGCTATGATTTATTCCCCCGAGAGAGTAGTTGGTAGTCAGGCGTCGTTGACATTGGACTAATCCGAGCCCCAGGCCTATAAACCGAAGAGGCAGAATAGCTACCGCAATGTTACTCAGTGTCTCGGTAACCAAGTAGCCCAGGGTAAAATGGATTCACAGCTGACAGTCAGTGTTCACAAATCGTTGAGCTGTCTATAAGCGACAAGACATAGTACCAGAAACGAATGGAAAAGAGATTCATCTATCACATCGAAATCACATCTGTTACCAGACGGTTGCTATATGAATTTTCCTCAGCCGCCCGTAATCACGACTAATTTCACCACTAGACTGTAGACCAGGCATTTCGGCTAAATGTCCCGGTTGATCATGCAAGCCCATAGTCCGTACACAACATACACAACAGTTCATTTTGTGCCCTGACACTCTTTCTGGTTATGCAGGGTAATACGTGAAATCTATTAACAACAAACAGTAACCAACCTCGTGTAGCCATCATTTCCGCTTGCCTCAGTTTGTGTTCCCACGTGCCACCCTCGCAATCTTCATCCGAATCATATTCGTACTTGATAACCAGGCCGTCTTTTGTCACCTTCGGTCTCTTGCTATACGCTGGACCAGCTATTCGAGACATCAGTTCTTGTTCTTTGAGTTTGAGACGCTGTTGGGCCATAATGAACTCGTGCATTGCTTGAAGCTAGGAAAAGTGAAAAGGAAGGCAAAATCACAAACGAACGTAAAAAGCTAACCTACTAACAACCATTAGAACACCAAACTGAGAATAGGATAGTGAAGGTTGAGGATAGTAGTACATAATTCAAATTTAACGTATCTACAAGAGCAGGAAGTGTGCCGGCGCAATCTTCGAAATCCTTGATTTTTCCGCTAATCTAATTTCCTGTCGCAAATGACACCAGACAAGACAACCTGCGTAATCGGCGAGCTCGTTCATCAAACCCGATGTGATCGCGGCTCGTTGCGGCGCTGCTGTGGTGCTTGNTCCCTCGCCCTTCCTTTTTTCCCACAGGATTTGCTTTTCTATTTATTTGTGGTTGTGTGGCGGTTAAGCATCAGTGGGAACCATTGTTGTATTGCTGTCTGTGATGATGATGATTATGATGGTGACATGTGAGTACCTTCGCGACTGTGAAGTACGTGTTTCTCAGGTCAAGTGTACATTGCTAGGTTAGTGCTACGTTTGAGTTATTTCTGCTGATTAATTGGAAATCTGTGGAAACGGAGCAAATCAAATCGATGTAGTCAAACTCCCATGATAGGTGACTTTTCATTCTACATTGTGCTGAGGAGAGTTCGTTATTCACGTGATACTGTTCCTTCGGCCAGCGGTACAAGCCAGTCTGATGGATTTAAAGGCAGCTGCCACCTACCTAGTAGCTTGGGGCCATTCGTTCCGTTGACGGCTTAATCACCTCCCGTACTTTTGGTAGCCTCTTTGATTAAACGTTGCCGTCTAGTTATCAACCCTTGTTTGCCCACCCCGACTTTGTGCATATCAGTTGAATATCCTGTACCCAACGTATGACCGACTGAGTCTTTGTGTGTCTGATACCCAGTTTGATTTCGGGGGCGGTTTGATGATTTCCTCTCGACGTTCGTCTTTTGTATTTGGTGATTCTGAGGCACCGTCTCGCTCCATGGCCATCCAAAAATGGTAGTTACCATTGTTCACTCCCAGTTCCACGGTTTATTTGATTGCATGGACGTTATCATTCTGCCATTACATTTAGTCTGGCTCGTTGACTTCGACTGGGTAACCAGGATAATTTGTTGGAATTGTTAACACTCTGCTGACCCCCCCTTTACTCTTTCATCATCGTCACTACTTTGGGCTCTTGTAACCATAGCGAGTACACTCTAGTAACAAAGTCTGTGTCTACCCGGATGAACGAGCTGTTTGCCACGTGCCCACCAACGTTCGTTCATTGTTGATGACCATTGGATTGTGACCATGTTATACTCCTCAGAACATGAGTTATGCTTTTTTTAAGGGTTTTTCACTGGTGATTTTGTTTACGCTCGCCCTTTTTCAGCACCAGCCCAAACAACTGTGGCGAAGCAGTTCACTGGAGGCGTCGCTTTGAGCGAAGAACAGACCGAGCAAATTCGATATCAAAAGGAGGTTAATTATGTTTATTTCGTCGTTTGGTCAACAGTTTACGTATCTTTGGAAGTTTTCCTGTTACCATGCTTATGTGTTTGTGATTATCTTCAATGGTAGTGAACATAAAATTTTTTGGTGGGATTGTTCAGATTAATTGCGCGCTTGCTGCAGGCTCCCTTTTAAACTGCACTGAAGCTTACTCCCCACTTGGGCGTTCTCAACACAGTGGACGTAAGTGACCATACTCCGTCGTGGTTTAGAGTAGCATAATGTTTTATCCGGAAGTTTTACTAATATCAGGGGTCGTTTCAGTGATACTTGCACTGTACACACTGACATCATTGTAGGCACAGTCACTCGTTTGCAAACGATGGTTGTTTCAGTTAGTATCCGATTGATCGGCATTCGGTTTAGGGGTTCTTCCAGTTCCGGGCATCCGCCAGTGGTTTTCTGCATTGAAGGCGAATAGACATTCTGTCTAATCCGCACATACTATGACAATACCATTCATTCCACGCACTTAGCATGGATTTTACTCGCTGATGTTACTAGTAATCTCCTCGTAGACCCACTACCTAACGAATTGTGCAGTCCGTAACTTTGAGCGTGTTTGGGTGGACTCTGCTTGAGGCTACGGAGTGATTCATCTTTGAGATCAGATGCTGTCTCAGAAGGTAAAGGCGTTAGTGTGGCTTCAGAAGTGCTTTAGCTGTTTCCTCTAGCATCGTACGAAGCTACAGTCAACAATTGGTGAATGTTTTACTTTCGCAGGCGAATAGGATATGCAGATAAATCATCGTGTCGGAGACGCTGAGTGACCGTATAGTGTTCGGGCCAAATTGAGTGAGTTCTCCAACATCAGCTATCGTGCTGTGCTTTTGGTTACCGCAGGTGACCATAGGTTTGGTCTTACGCCTGTTGATCTTTAGTCCGGATAGCTCCAAATCACTATCGGTCGCTGCAAGCTACTCAGGGAGACGCGTCAGATTCTCGGCTACGAGGATCAGATCGTTGACGTTGGTGAAACTGTTGACCAATGTATCGTGGAACTGATAGCCAGGGTCCGGTTAGAATAGAATCAACACTTCATCCACTACCGTGATGAATAGCAGCCGGGACAGTGGATCCTTCTGACGGACACCACGCTAAGATCAGAGGATGGAGCCTTCGAGCGTGGCGAAAGCGTTGCGACAAGAATCAGCAATGTATTGGTGTGTTAGGAGGTTCAGCCGATCTACTGATCGAGTCCTGCGGGGTTGAATGGAACGTCTTGGACGTGTCAGTAAAGGCCACACAGGCTGGAAGTCGTGGTGCGTGAGTTCAGGAGCAGTGTATGCAGTAGTGAGGTCATCTCGGGAAAACCGTTACGGTGTTGGAACGCGAATTGAGGAACGAGTAGTTGCAGGTGCGTATTGAAACGATCGGCCAATATCTTGTGAAAACGGCGTGTCGAAGTTGAGGATACGGCGATAGGTCTGGACTCGGTGAGACATTAAAGATTGTTCATATTGGGTACAAGCGTGATGTTGGGACGGCATAGATGAATCGGGTAACGTTCAGTTAACAGGAGAATTTTGGAATATCCGATCAAGGTATCAGCTTTCATACACTTCAAACTTTTGAGCACCACTTTGTCCAAACTAGGAGCGTCGTTTTTCGATGCTCTTTAAAATTCGGAAGTCTTCCTCTCCAGTGATTAAATCGATCAAGGATCAGTTCGAAGGCAGAATCTCACCTGATGGTCGCTCATCAATGTGCGGATGAGCCAATAATAACTCGGACTAATACTTAGTGGAATTATCCAGGAGGCCGCGATTCGCCTTGTAAGCAGTTTCCCAGTTTTCAGAAAAGACTACAAATTCAGTATGTCTTTCGCTGGTGGTACAGAATTTGAAATGCAGCGTATCTGCTTCCTGGTCGCGTGGGTTCCTACATTAATACGAACACGTCGTCAGGTGATCAGTTGCCAATGGAAAAAATTGTGGGTCGTGCATGTTAAGCGGCGACTTGTTTGTACCATTGTGGAAATGCCTGCACGAAGGCCGCAGACAATTGCTAGTGATTCATCGCTGTGTAGAAGAGCCCCGCTCTTGGACTCCACTTGGGTCATCGCTGTTTGGATCGAACAGGTAAACCACTCGGATTGTTCAACAATGTGGGACACACTATCCGACGTCGTGTTTGGCCACGTGGCAGGGGTTGGATTGGCATTGATGGCACTAGTTTCCTGTCAGTCTTACGCACGTAGACATCTTGGTGTTATCCAAAGTACGACCTGGAAATTGTGACAGGATTAGATGATGAGGTTCACGTCGCGTGGGGCACAACGTAGCCCTTTCATCGGTGCACCTGACAAGAGAAGCAGATTCTTGCTGAAACCAATTTGATGTGGCGATTTTCATGCACGTGATTTTCTTACGGTTGTGTTCGACGGGATGTGCATACCTTCTGTGTTGATTGAGACCAATTTTTTGTTGGAAAGTTGTGGTCACAATTGGCGCAGTCAAAGATTAAGGGAGGCCGAGCACCTCCTTCCCGTTCTGCACCATCTCTGCGTCTGTACACACGAGTACGCGCCGACAAACCGGCGTTCGATGTACATATCTGGCCACATTCTGAACGGTTGTGCTCAGATCGCCTATCCTGTGCTTTGGTGGATGCCTGCACGGAGGCGCTGGCGGTACACCAATTTTCGAGATCGAATGTAACCAGTACATTGAAGCTAGGTAGAGTGGTCGGCCCTGTCTGGAATTGCTGAACGCTTAACTAGTGAAGGTTTGCATCGAGACTGTTTAGTCGGCAGCACAAGGAGGTGGTTCAGCGGGCCGATGACTACAACAACAACTCTGCTACTACCATATCGTTTATTTTGAAGAGCAATATACACAGCTTCTTTTAAAGAAAGAACAAACAGTGACACCAGTATTAAATAACAGAAATGGAAAGGGGAGAATGCGAAAACAAGCTCTCAGTCCAACGTTAGGCGCCGCATAGTTAGCAACACTAGACAGTTGACAAGTTCTCACACAAGAGTAACAAGCGTTAATATTTCAAATATCAAATGAAAAGTTATTGGTGTGTTGTGCGCCAAACAGCACACAGAAAATTGAAGAACAGAGTAGAAATGAAATACAATAAACAGTTAGTCTCATAAAATCAGAGGCTCTTCAAGGCACGAGGGTGCTCTCACAGTCAAGACTCACGTACTGAACAGAATGTCCTCTATAGAGAGATACCTGTCAGAGAGGTGGCAACAGTCAACGCCAGGTTTCCCGTATATAGGTGTCGTTGGTTTTCAGGGAACCAAGAACAGTTAGTAAACATAGATCCGTGACTGCATAGGAGGGCAGTCCCAGTCGAAGAATGGCGCTGCATGAAGAAGAGAACATGATTCCGCAAAAGGGATGGTCACACGTGAATGAGAGACAGAGTTCACATTCACTGCCTATGGTATGTAGGATTGGCAGAATGGCGGCTTCATGGGAGTCAGTTCCATATTTCGCAATCTTGTCCTTCCATGCAAGTTGGCATTGATAGTCATCCACTATACTGACATCAAGCACCACAGCAGCGCCGCCACGAACCGCGATCACGTCGGGTTTGGTGAAGGAGCTCGCCGTTAGTACTCGCAGCTCCCCGAAGACTGTATAGTCCAAGTTACGCAGTCGTCTCGCCAGGTCTTTAGCCACGCAGTTATGTCGAGCACGACGCGCATCGTGAGTGATTCAGCATGATTGCAGGATATGAGCTAGGCTTTCTGGTTGACCGCGGTTGCCACGGCAGAGAACTGACTGGCCACTTCGGTCACCTTGTGAGTTTCGGACCCTGGTCTGCAGCAGACTACACCTAAGCTGGATAGCACGAATAAAAATCTTGGGGAAGATGCGGTCTGGATTGAACAGCCAACGATTGGAGAGTGGAGAGCGTGATCCTTCCTGAAGACCACAACCATCTAGCAAGTGATATAGTTTGTGCGTCCACATCGCACGGGCTTCCTCCTTGCTCGTCACCACTACACCCTGGACGCGTACCGGGACGTTTACTTCCCTGAAGGTAGGGCCAAACGAATGGTCTTTGACCACATTCTGCAGAACTGGACATTGACTGGAGAGCAGTCTCTCCAGTCAGGATTTGCGCGAGATGGGGATAGTGGTGGATAAACTCGGGATGCCCAGACCACCCGAACGAATTGGGGTGTGGATGTAGCTGATGGGTGTGGCCTTGGGAAGGCGCAGCCACTGCCGAACAAACTGGCGAATGGTACAGTCCATTACTTTGAGCGTGTTCCGGTGGACTCGACTCAGTACCAACGAGTGATTCATCTTCGGAATCAAATGCTGTCTCAGGAGATCTAGGCGTTGATGCGGCTTCAAAGGCGCCATGATAAACAAAAGCGGGGATAGTTGTTCGCCCTGGCGAACGTCACGCTGGGACCGGAGTGCGGTGCTGCCAATCGTGACGGAAGCATTCCGATAGGAGTCCGCAATGTAATGTGTCAAAGGTGGAGGGGCCGATCTGATAATAGAATCCTGTGAGATTGAATCAAATGCTTTGGACACGTCGATAAAGGCCGCACACAGATTTGAAGATACGGCGATAAGTTTGAGCTCGACGGGAGATTAAGGATTATTAACTTTCTGTACAAGCGTAATGCGAAAGCGGCACAGATGGATCGGACAACCTTGGGTTGGCAAGAAAAGGTTGAAGTATCTGACCAGGACACCAGCTTTCATGCACTTCAAATGTTTGGGCAAAAGCTCGTCCAAGCCTGGAGTGGTGTTTTCTATGTGGTTGAAGGTGCGTGATACTTCATCCCCGATGATCGGGTCGACCAATGACCAGTCCGGAGGCAGATTCATGCGGGATGGTCGCTTATCAGGGTGCGGATGAGCCGGTAATACCTCGGATCAGTATTCGTTGGAACTATCCGGAAGGCCACGGTCCATTGGAACTATCCGGAAGGCCACGGTCCATTTTGTAAGCAGTTTTTCAGTTGCCAAAAATACTACAAAAGCAGCATCTTTCCTACGCTGGTGGTGTAGCGTTTGGATCGCTGCATAGTTAGCTCTCCGTATCTGTTTCCTGGTCGCGTGGGTTCCGACGTTAATGCGAACACGTCGTCGGGTAATCAGTCGCCGGAAAAGCTTGTGCGGCGTGCATGTCCAACAGCGACTTATGTTGTATCATTGTGTAAAACCTGCCTGAAGACCGCGGACAATAGCTAGTAATTCATCGGTTTGTAGGGAGGCCTCGCTATCAGACTCCAGCTGAGTAATCACTCTTTGGATCAAACAGGCAAACCATTCGCAGTTTTCAGCAGCTTGGGACCCAGCACCAGATGTTACGTTGGTCTGCGAGACGGTGGCTGGGTTGCAATGGGGACAGGTTTTCTCCGCCAACTCGGTGCATACAGACGCGTTTGAATGCTCTCCACAGCACTGTTGAAAATCGCTACCTTACGGAACGAAAGCAAAAGTCAGTCTTCGTGGCACAAAGCAAATCTCAGTTTATTGAGTTTCTATTGATTATTTTATAGACTAGACGTATCATTAAAATGAAGAGTTACAATTGCTGCTGATGCTTTCGCTTTCTCATTGGTCGGCTCGACTCCGCTTGTAGCTCGTTTGTTTTAACGCGTGACACACTTAAACAACTTGTTTTACTCGAGTGCACGTTATAACAAAATCTGATGCTGGAGCACCGTGCTGTGCTGATTGGTCCCCGCATTGACATACCAGTCTATTCGCGTTTTCGACACTGATTGGCCGTAGCCTTCTGCGAATCAATGGTTGACTTTGTATCGATGCATTTGTCCAATCCAATCCCTTTACAAGTACGACCTGGGAAATGTGACAGGAGCGGATTATGGACCGCATCGGCACAATTGAAAAGGGAAGCGAATTCTTGCTGAGACCAGTTTGTTCCGGCGGATTTCATGTAGTTGGGATTCTCACGGTTGCGTTCGACTGGATGCGCGTGCCTTCTGTGTTGCTTAAGACCGATTTTGGTGGAAAAGTTGCGATTACAGTCGGCGCAGTCAAAGACTGTGGCAAGCTGGGCGTCTGCTTTTTGCTCTTGACCATTCTTGCGTTGATGCATATGAGTATGCCATGACTAGTCAGCGTTCGATTTGCGAATCTGGCCACATCCTGAACAGGCGTACTCCGCTCACCTATCCTGTGTACTGGTAGAAGCCTGGACGGAGATGCTGGCGCTAAATTCATTGTCTTGATCGATTGTAGCCAATACTTTAAAAACCAGGTAGAGTGGTTGGCCCTATCTGGAGTTGCTGAACGCCTAACCAATCAAGGTTTACACAAGGACCGTCCAGTCGGCACCACGAGGAGGTGGTTCAGCGCGCCAACTACTACTACTACTACTACTACTACTACTACTACTACTACTACTACTANGACCCGATCATCGGGGATGAAGTATCACGCACCTTCAACCACATAGAAAACACCACTCCAGGCTTGGACGAGCTTTTGCCCAAACATTTGAAGTGCATGAAAGCTGGTGTCCTGGTCAGATACTTCAACCTTTTCTTGCCAACCCAAGGTTGTCCGATCCATCTGTGCCGCTTTCGCATTACGCTTGTACAGAAAGTTAATAATCCTTAATCTCCCGTCGAGCTCAAACTTATCGCCGTATCTTCAAATCTGTGTGCGGCCTTTATCGACGTGTCCAAAGCATTTGATTCAATCTCACAGGATTCTATTATCAGATCGGCCCCTCCACCTTTGACACATTACATTGCGGACTCCTATCGGAATGCTTCCGTCACGATTGGCAGCACCGCACTCCGGTCCCAGCGTGACGTTCGCCAGGGCGAACAACTATCCCCGCTTTTGTTTATCATGGCGCCTTTGAAGCCGCATCAACGCCTAGATCTCCTGAGACAGCATTTGATTCCGAAGATGAATCACTCGTTGGTACTGAGTCGAGTCCACCGGAACACGCTCAAAGTAATGGACTGTACCATTCGCCAGTTTGTTCGGCAGTGGCTGCGCCTTCCCAAGGCCACACCCATCAGCTACATCCACACCCCAATTCGTTCGGGTGGTCTGGGCATCCCGAGTTTATCCACCACTATCCCCATCTCGCGCAAATCCTGACTGGAGAGACTGCTCTCCAGTCAATGTCCAGTTCTGCAGAATGTGGTCAAAGACCATTCGTTTGGCCCTACCTTCAGGGAAGTAAACGTCCCGGTACGCGTCCAGGGTGTAGTGGTGACGAGCAAGGAGGAAGCCCGTGCGATGTGGACGCACAAACTATATCACTTGCTAGATGGTTGTGGTCTTCAGGAAGGATCACGCTCTCCACTCTCCAATCGTTGGCTGTTCAATCCAGACCGCATCTTCCCCAAGATTTTTATTCGTGCTATCCAGCTTAGGTGTAGTCTGCTGCAGACCAGGGTCCGAAACTCACAAGGTGACCGAAGTGGCCAGTCAGTTCTCTGCCGTGGCAACCGCGGTCAACCAGAAAGCCTAGCTCATATCCTGCAATCATGCTGAATCACTCACGATGCGCGTCGTGCTCGACATAACTGCGTGGCTAAAGACCTGGCGAGACGACTGCGTAACTTGGACTATACAGTCTTCGGGGAGCTGCGAGTACTAACGGCGAGCTCCTTCACCAAACCCGACGTGATCGCGGTTCGTGGCGGCGCTGCTGTGGTGCTTGATGTCAGTATAGTGGATGACTATCAATGCCAACTTGCATGGAAGGACAAGATTGCGAAATATGGAACTGACTCCCATGAAGCCGCCATTCTGCCAATCCTACATACCATAGGCAGTGAATGTGAACTCTGTCTCTCATTCACGTGTGACCATCCCTTTTGCGGAATCATGTTCTCTTCTTCATGCAGCGCCATTCTTCGACTGGGACTGCCCTCCTATGCAGTCACGGATCTATGTTTACTAACTGTTCTTGGTTCCCTGAAAACCAACGACACCTATATACGGGAAACCTGGCGTTGACTGTTGCCACCTCTCTGACAGGTATCTCTCTATAGAGGACATTCTGTTCAGTACGTGAGTCTTGACTGTGAGAGCACCCTCGTGCCTTGAAGAGCCTCTGATTTTATGAGACTAACTGTTTATTGTATTTCATTTCTACTCTGTTCTTCAATTTTCTGTGTGCTGTTTGGCGCACAACACACCAATAACTTTTCATTTGATATTTGAAATATTAACGCTTGTTACTCTTGTGTGAGAACTTGTCAACTGTCTAGTGTTGCTAACTATGCGGCGCCTAACGTTGGACTGAGAGCTTGTTTTCGCATTCTCCCCTTTCCATTTCTGTTATTTAATACTGGTGTCACTGTTTGTTCTTTCTTTAAAAGAAGCTGTGTATATTGCTCTTCAAAATAAACGATATGGTAGTAGCAGAGTTGTTGTTGTAGTCATCGGCCCGCTGAACCACCTCCTTGTGCTGCCGACTAAACAGTCTCGATGCAAACCTTCACTAGTTAAGCGTTCAGCAATTCCAGACAGGGCCGACCACTCTACCTAGCTTCAATGTACTGGTTACATTCGATCTCGAAAATTGGTGTACCGCCAGCGCCTCCGTGCAGGCATCCACCAAAGCACAGGATAGGCGATCTGAGCACAACCGTTCAGAATGTGGCCAGATATGTACATCGAACGCCGGTTTGTCGGCGCGTACTCGTGTGTACAGACGCAGAGATGGTGCAGAACGGGAAGGAGGTGCTCGGCCTCCCTTAATCTTTGACTGCGCCAATTGTGACCACAACTTTCCAACAAAAAATTGGTCTCAATCAACACAGAAGGTATGCACATCCCGTCGAACACAACCGTAAGAAAATCACGTGCATGAAAATCGCCACATCAAATTGGTTTCAGCAAGAATCTGCTTCTCTTGTCAGGTGCACCGATGAAAGGGCTACGTTGTGCCCCACGCGACGTGAACCTCATCATCTAATCCTGTCACAATTTCCAGGTCGTACTTTGGATAACACCAAGATGTCTACGTGCGTAAGACTGACAGGAAACTAGTGCCATCAATGCCAATCCAACCCCTGCCACGTGGCCAAACACGACGTCGGATAGTGTGTCCCACATTGTTGAACAATCCGAGTGGTTTACCTGTTCGATCCAAACAGCGATGACCCAAGTGGAGTCCAAGAGCGGGGCTCTTCTACACAGCGATGAATCACTAGCAATTGTCTGCGGCCTTCGTGCAGGCATTTCCACAATGGTACAAACAAGTCGCCGCTTAACATGCACGACCCACAATTTTTTCCATTGGCAACTGATCACCTGACGACGTGTTCGTATTAATGTAGGAACCCACGCGACCAGGAAGCAGATACGCTGCATTTCAAATTCTGTACCACCAGCGAAAGACATACTGAATTTGTAGTCTTTTCTGAAAACTGGGAAACTGCTTACAAGGCGAATCGCGGCCTCCTGGATAATTCCACTAAGTATTAGTCCGAGTTATTATTGGCTCATCCGCACATTGATGAGCGACCATCAGGTGAGATTCTGCCTTCGAACTGATCCTTGATCGATTTAATCACTGGAGAGGAAGACTTCCGAATTTTAAAGAGCATCGAAAAACGACGCTCCTAGTTTGGACAAAGTGGTGCTCAAAAGTTTGAAGTGTATGAAAGCTGATACCTTGATCGGATATTCCAAAATTCTCCTGTTAACTGAACGTTACCCGATTCATCTATGCCGTCCCAACATCACGCTTGTACCCAATATGAACAATCTTTAATGTCTCACCGAGTCCAGACCTATCGCCGTATCCTCAACTTCGACACGCCGTTTTCACAAGATATTGGCCGATCGTTTCAATACGCACCTGCAACTACTCGTTCCTCAATTCGCGTTCCAACACCGTAACGGTTTTCCCGAGATGACCTCACTACTGCATACACTGCTCCTGAACTCACGCACCACGACTTCCAGCCTGTGTGGCCTTTACTGACACGTCCAAGACGTTCCATTCAACCCCGCAGGACTCGATCAGTAGATCGGCTGAACCTCCTAACACACCAATACATTGCTGATTCTTGTCGCAACGCTTTCGCCACGCTCGAAGGCTCCATCCTCTGATCTTAGCGTGGTGTCCGTCAGAAGGATCCACTGTCCCGGCTGCTATTCATCACGGTAGTGGATGAAGTGTTGATTCTATTCTAACCGGACCCTGGCTATCAGTTCCACGATACATTGGTCAACAGTTTCACCAACGTCAACGATCTGATCCTCGTAGCCGAGAATCTGACGCGTCTCCCTGAGTAGCTTGCAGCGACCGATAGTGATTTGGAGCTATCCGGACTAAAGATCAACAGGCGTAAGACCAAACCTATGGTCACCTGCGGTAACCAAAAGCACAGCACGATAGCTGATGTTGGAGAACTCACTCAATTTGGCCCGAACACTATACGGTCACTCAGCGTCTCCGACACGATGATTTATCTGCATATCCTATTCGCCTGCGAAAGTAAAACATTCACCAATTGTTGACTGTAGCTTCGTACGATGCTAGAGGAAACAGCTAAAGCACTTCTGAAGCCACACTAACGCCTTTACCTTCTGAGACAGCATCTGATCTCAAAGATGAATCACTCCGTAGCCTCAAGCAGAGTCCACCCAAACACGCTCAAAGTTACGGACTGCACAATTCGTTAGGTAGTGGGTCTACGAGGAGATTACTAGTAACATCAGCGAGTAAAATCCATGCTAAGTGCGTGGAATGAATGGTATTGTCATAGTATGTGCGGATTAGACAGAATGTCTATTCGCCTTCAATGCAGAAAACCACTGGCGGATGCCCGGAACTGGAAGAACCCCTAAACCGAATGCCGATCAATCGGATACTAACTGAAACAACCATCGTTTGCAAACGAGTGACTGTGCCTACAATGATGTCAGTGTGTACAGTGCAAGTATCACTGAAACGACCCCTGATATTAGTAAAACTTCCGGATAAAACATTATGCTACTCTAAACCACGACGGAGTATGGTCACTTACGTCCACTGTGTTGAGAACGCCCAAGTGGGGAGTAAGCTTCAGTGCAGTTTAAAAGGGAGCCTGCAGCAAGCGCGCAATTAATCTGAACAATCCCACCAAAAAATTTTATGTTCACTACCATTGAAGATAATCACAAACACATAAGCATGGTAACAGGAAAACTTCCAAAGATACGTAAACTGTTGACCAAACGACGAAATAAACATAATTAACCTCCTTTTGATATCGAATTTGCTCGGTCTGTTCTTCGCTCAAAGCGACGCCTCCAGTGAACTGCTTCGCCACAGTTGTTTGGGCTGGTGCTGAAAAAGGGCGAGCGTAAACAAAATCACCAGTGAAAAACCCTTAAAAAAAGCATAACTCATGTTCTGAGGAGTATAACATGGTCACAATCCAATGGTCATCAACAATGAACGAACGTTGGTGGGCACGTGGCAAACAGCTCGTTCATCCGGGTAGACACAGACTTTGTTACTAGAGTGTACTCGCTATGGTTACAAGAGCCCAAAGTAGTGACGATGATGAAAGAGTAAAGGGGGGGTCAGCAGAGTGTTAACAATTCCAACAAATTATCCTGGTTACCCAGTCGAAGTCAACGAGCCAGACTAAATGTAATGGCAGAATGATAACGTCCATGCAATCAAATAAACCGTGGAACTGGGAGTGAACAATGGTAACTACCATTTTTGGATGGCCATGGAGCGAGACGGTGCCTCAGAATCACCAAATACAAAAGACGAACGTCGAGAGGAAATCATCAAACCGCCCCCGAAATCAAACTGGGTATCAGACACACAAAGACTCAGTCGGTCATACGTTGGGTACAGGATATTCAACTGATATGCACAAAGTCGGGGTGGGCAAACAAGGGTTGATAACTAGACGGCAACGTTTAATCAAAGAGGCTACCAAAAGTACGGGAGGTGATTAAGCCGTCAACGGAACGAATGGCCCCAAGCTACTAGGTAGGTGGCAGCTGCCTTTAAATCCATCAGACTGGCTTGTACCGCTGGCCGAAGGAACAGTATCACGTGAATAACGAACTCTCCTCAGCACAATGTAGAATGAAAAGTCACCTATCATGGGAGTTTGACTACATCGATTTGATTTGCTCCGTTTCCACAGATTTCCAATTAATCAGCAGAAATAACTCAAACGTAGCACTAACCTAGCAATGTACACTTGACCTGAGAAACACGTACTTCACAGTCGCGAAGGTACTCACATGTCACCATCATAATCATCATCATCACAGACAGCAATACAACAATGGTTCCCACTGATGCTTAACCGCCACACAACCACAAATAAATAGAAAAGCAAATCCTGTGGGAAAAAAGGAAGGGCGAGGGACCCAATTACCAAAGAAATAGCTACGTCCGTATTCAAACACTCAGCATCAAGGTGCCTACACCTTCAAAAACAAACAACCGAGCTGTAAATGAAAGACGTCATCAGCAAGACAGCTTCGGCACGGCTTTCACTGCCCACGTCATTAAATACACTCACTTCACAGACAACTCGAACGAACAACATTCACGCCACTGAGCCTGATTAGCCGCCATCTCACCTAACGTCTCCAACCACCGACCCTGGGGGTCACGACGTCCCCACCTCAGCAAACAAACCCGACCCATAGTGGCCCGCCCCATCGCGAACTTCATCTCTCTACACCAAGCCACCATCTTCCACCTTGCACCAGGCGGCCGCAACGTCGGCAGAGTGCTCCGTGTGGCAGACGACCAGCTGGCATTCTCAGTACATGACCTAACCATCGAAGCCTGTGCAAATGTAAGGACTGAACAAAAGAACTTGCTTGACAATTATGACGAAATACCCGCTTCCTAACCCCTCCGCCGCTTACTCGTTCGTGCCGCCCGATGCGAACGATCGGACGCAGACACCGGTAGTCAAACACCTGAACACGACTCACGTCTTCTACCCTGAGTAACAAACTTTCGCAGTCGTAAAGTTATACAGCCCTCACAGTAGCCCCATTTACGTGATCCTCAACTCCCAGAGAGATGCCTACTTGTCGCCATTGGTGTCCCAGATTAGTAAATAACACCCTAGCCTTAGAGATACGAGCGTCTACTTCATCCCCCACACCTCCACCGCCGTCACTGATGCTGCTTCCCAAATACACAAACCGGTCAATAACCTCCATAACTTCATTGTCTAATATCAATTCTACGAAATAACAGCAATTTTGCGAAATCACCTCGCAATTTGAGAATGCAAAGCACATTCCGGAACGTTAAACAGAGTGTCAAATGGCGTCTAGCACTGTTTGTGCTGCACGAAAGTTGTCAAACAGCAACACTTTGTCGTCAGCATCATCAGGATCAGTCAGTCTTCCACCAGGTAAGATGTCCATCCCGGCATCTTGTGAATGCCTCCATTATTCCGCCCATGACAACAGTAATAAATTGTGAAAATGGGCAGCCTTGATGTTCGCTGCTCCTGTTGCTGAGACTGTCGGATAGTTAAACCGTGAACCCTAACTGAAGCTGAAGTATGGGAATAAGACGCTGATAGTACGTTTGCAAATTTGGTCGGCACACCCCCGTGTTCGAGCGGCTCTGAAAGTGTAGATCAAGCTGCATGCCTAAAATATCTCTAAGATTGAAACTAGCCTATCTAATTCGAAGAAGCTTCCGCGTCAAAAAATAAGTAACCAGTAGGTGTTTGTCGATCAATTACATGTTTTTTCTCCAGAAGGCGGCCTGTTCGTACCCTATTTACCTAATGAGCCAAAACAGGGACAAAACCTGTCAGTGTGCGGCGCCCACTTGAGTGGGCTTCAGCACAGTGGTAAGGAGCGAGGCAAACAATCGAAAATGGATCTGTAACGGGCTATAATCAGGGTACATTGCATTTTAAGCTTCTGTCAACTAACCATACAATCCAGTGGCCGCGGCAGCAGCCCTGGCAGTTGCGATTGCCTTTTCGATCTCAGCCGAATGGTCAATGGAGTGTTCACATGCTGTTTCCTCTGATTTAACCTCCGACTGTTCTGCTCCAGCCCAGCGAGATTTGCGTTTCCTCTCTCCAGCTGCTTCCGAGTCCTCCGATTTAGAGGGTTTCGTCGAACTTGGAACTTCCAAAAATAATCATGAAGTATAGAAATATACAGGTTATACATAATGAAAGCATTTTACTGCTAAGTAGTATAATAGACATCTTACTGGTCGAACAACTGGACAGGTGTTTGGGAGATAAGTACAGAACATATGTTGGGAGAGTGACAGAATTGGCCAGTATAGCAAGTATAGTCTGCCGACTACATGCTTAAGAAATTAATGACAGTTACTTTAACACAACTATAACCTTCGACTACAAGTGCAAACATATAACAGAGCAGAGCAAGATCTCCCCAAGTTCGTCGGAAAGGACCGATTCAAACACTTTTGCACAGTTTATCGACACTAGATTGAAAACCAGTTAGAAACGATCGTAACGAAGGACATGTATGTAGCAATGAGACATTCGACAACAGCATCATAGGTGAGGGCAACATACCATTGTAGGTGTGGGTATAACCGCCGAGTGTAAAGGTTAATTAGTGAAATACTTTTCGGGCAAACCAAGTGGTGACAAACTGACATATACTAACTTGTTCTGCTTTCACCCCAAGAGAAAAGCAACATGAAAACGAAATACGGTGTCCACGAACATACTAAACAAGATCCATCCGCTGTCTTCGCTGTGGGTAGTAAAAATGCCATTTATTATGGCATGTATACCAATGTTCATTTATTCGTTCACAAAATGAACGAGAAGTGACTTGAATGAGTTCAGGGTGACTCAGTCATAATAGGTAGCATAGACAGTGCACGAGGGAAATAAGTTGGTGATGCACTACCAGTGGTATGATTGTGCTCCACGGAGATTTAACGATGAGTAAAAGAAGTGATGCAGATTTTTTGTCCGCATCTCAACTTAAAGGCACCCATAACTCTGCCAGTTCACGATGGACCCATAACACATTTTTACGGTTCAATGCCCGATTGACATTACTCGAGGGGTTTCCCTAACAGCACATTATACGCTTACCGTGGTTCGGACTAAGAGATTTTACCAGCCTAATGAAGCAGATAATGGAAAGGGAAACGTAGTACTGGGGTCCCAATAGTAGGTAAAGATTTACAATAACGAGTCTTCTAACTGGGTCGGATTAGCAAGTGGTAATGGACCAAGGAAGACAGAACATGCTGGGTTGATAAAGAGAGGGGATATTATCCGGGCAGTGTAGACAACCACTCCGGTAAACAGTTGCTTCAGTGGTGTACAGTAGACGTTCGCTGATCCAGTTTCCTTACAACCGTCAGTTTAAGTCCTTGGATAGAGCTGCGACGCCAATGCGATTGTTACGGTTCCCTCTTCTGCCTCACTGCGCTAATGCAGTCCGTTCAGAGACAAAGGCCAATACCAAAGAATCCCACGGAGTAGACCCGGATTAATATCGATATAAGGATATACTAAGGTGGAATAGACTGTGGATGAAATGACGTTTTCAGACCTTCCTGAACCAGTCTAGCAGGCGATACAAATGATCAAAATTTTCACTTGCCTCGTTAGAATGATGTAAAGTTCACCCAACGCTATCGATGCGGTTCTAAACGACGCATTCTACAACCAACAAGTCCTAAGTCACACGCAAATTTTCATAACCAACGACTTCAGTAATCCGGACCTGGATTACGCAGGCCATATGGTCAATGCGCCAGCATCCTCCACTGATCAGGAACTTTTCGAGACAATGGAAGTTATGTTGTTGCAGCAAGTCCGGGATTACATTAAGTGATGTGTCGGTTGAACATCCTGTCGTGACGATGAAGTTCTAAACAATCAGAACAGGAAGACTAATAACATAAAAAACTCAGTTGCAACTGACCAGTGAACGTAAGATAATGGAATGTGGTTACATGTACGAAGATGGAACCTACACCCATTGTTAATTTAAAACCGTACCAGAAGGCAAATTTCGCCGTAGCAAGAACACGATTCGGAGTCCGGATGACCAAGTTCGTTGAAGAAACTCAATTTGAAAAAAGCCAATAGTAGCATGTAAGATGTCTTGCGCAATGACATTTCGTTCGCATCGCATCGGTTACTTTTGCGAAATTAACATACACTTTATATAGTTAAGGGGCAAGCAGCTAGGCGAAATCAATCTAGAAATATTTGAAACAGTCAGGCAGGTGACCATAACGGAAGCAGTAAAATGCAACTGATGGATAATTTTGATGCAATAAATGGGTGGTAGAAGATACATACATATTGAGTGGTGAATGTCAGATATGGTTAGAAAAAATCTACAGAAAAAATAAACAAGAGCTGAAATACCACCGGCTTGCCCAGTGGCTGGTCAGTCTGATTGAACCCGTTAGATCCAAATTGGCTGTGCACAGCCTAAAGGACACTTTTGAATTCGTGGAACTGATCTCCAACATCAATGTCAAACACCATCTAATGACTTCTTTTGATGTTGAGTCACCATTCACAAATGTTCCACTTGAAGAGGCTACTGACAATAACTTGGCACTCGGTATTCCCAACGATGAGCTTTCGAAGCTGCTGAAAATGTGTACATCCAATATCCAATTTATGTTCAACGGCACCTACTACAGACAAATAGATGGAGTTGCAATGGGTAGTCCATTAGGACCCGTGTTAGCTGACATATTCATGGGTCACTTAGAACATTCTATGTCCACTGAAATCCGGAACACGTTGTTTTATAAACGATACGTAGACGATATTTTTGCTGTATTCGACGGCCACTGGCAAGTAACAGCCTTTCATGAGCTGTTAAACAGTTTGCATAACAAA
>QNGE01000698.1:61471-142181 GCA_008508345.1 Paragonimus westermani | reverse complement strand
ATGCAGGAGGCCAGTTAAATTGACCCTCAAAGTGTTCCACCCACCGCTCTAACCTTCTGGACTTACTATAAGTGAGTGTGCCATCTGTCTCGCTGATAGCTTCACTGACAGACGGTCGCCTAGGACCAGTGGCACGGATAAGCATAAACAGTTTGCCAGTGTTTCCTGAAGCAAAAGCCGTCTCCATTTCCTTAACTCTTCCCAATAACCAAGCCTCGCAATCAGCTTTTAGGCTACGTTCCAGTTTCCTATGGATATCTCTTCTAGACTTGTTATATGAATTGCCAGGAGGGAGTTTCCGTCTGGTTTCTAACAACTCCAAGGATTTCTCCGAGACCCAATGTTTGCTCATTCCATGTACACCCTGCCGCATGCCACAGTACCTGCTTCACGAATGACCTGTGTGATCTGGATCCAGGAGCGATCAGGATCTCCGGACTGAGAATTAATAAAGCAGGTTTCTAGCCTGGTTTGACACTTATGCTTTATCGACGGTATTATCAGTTTCTCAACAGCCAATCGTTGCTGTCAGTGGGGTCGTTGCCCAGCAAAAGTGAGTACGAAACGACAACGTACCAGCGCATAATCTGAGTGTAGGTACGTGCTCCAATAAGAACGACAGTCCTGTATGGAACCCCGCCACCTATAACTAACAGCTATGTGGTCTATCTGAGACCAGGTCTGATTCAGAGAAGGAGGGCGCCAAGTATAGCAATTACATGCACGATGCCTAGAACCAGTGCTGCCTAAAAACAGCCTATGCTCAGCGCACAGCTGCAATAGTCGTCCGCCATTGTCCGACCGATGTGATGCTATCTCAAACCTGCCACCTAGACGAGATTCAGCCTCACCAAGGCGGCCGACCTGGGCGTTCATATCTCCGGCCAGAACGACTACATCAGAACCACGTGTCGACCGGAGGAGAGCGGCCAGATCCGAATAAAAGACGTCCTTGACGCCGACGTCAATACAGTCAGTTGGAGCATAAGCAGACAAAACGAAAAGATTTCTGACAGTTTTGCATCTAGAACCGACCCTAACAGAACCTGCCAAGCGGACGGCACAAAGTCTACTATTAACAGGAATCCAATCTATCAATGCGGCTGCGACCGTCATGCTGAGGACTATACCTACTCCCGCTTGACCGGTAACCGCGGCCTGAGTCACCTGAGGTGTATAACCAGTATCGGGCAGACAACGTAGGTGCTGTCAATTCCATAAGTTGACTACTGTCGTGGATTCTAGTCCCCGGGATACAGCAAACATCAATATGTAACGAGTCTAACGTTCGTGCGAGAGCAGCCTCTTGACCTATTTGTTCTAGAGTACGAACGTTGAAGGCACCTATATTAATTTACGTTCTAGATCGAAGCACAGGACGAGGGAGGTCTTGGACTTATCGGCACAGTGTTGCTATCATTAATTATATCTGCTGTGGGACCTGCAGAGAAATTACCAGAATTGGTGTCGGGAGGAGCCTGAGAGCTAAATTTGATGGAACAGTGGTGGAGGGGTCAACAGTAGCATATTTTCGTCTATCCACCCTGTTGTACGCAGCAGATAGGGCGACCCGGTTTATACTGCGAGACGGCCGACGCAGTACGGAATTGCTTGTTATGAGGATTCATGGTTGTGTGGGCTGAGATACTGCCAGGACGCCCAGACCTAGATAGGAGAATGATTAGGGTTCTCAACCAAAGCCTTTGGTTAAATAGTCTGTACCGCAAGGCAGCGGGTGGGTGGCGGTGTACCAGAAACGGTACGTTTTTCGGGAAGAGATGCTAAACATCCTCCAACCCCCAACATGGAGGACCAGGAGGCTGTAGTTTGTCAGACCTTTACCTGTTGGCTTGCCTGGTATGAGTAACTCTGTTCAGTTTAGCCCAAAAGGTCATCGAGATGCGCAAGCCGTCACACTACGTCAAGGTCTCAGACGTACCCAATTACGAGGCCGGCACTACCCTCCCACATAATCCCGTCATAGGATAAAGCAATATAGACGGCTTGATCTCTCTTACTCCGTGGTCAGATAGATAAAAATTTGATCATCAGTCAAAAAGTCGAACAAACCAGTTAATTCACATTTTTGACAGATTACAAGTCATTACTGTTAATCTTCCGATATACGAAAGGGACCTCGGCCTACTATGACGATAGACTGTAAGGACAAGCGATGAGACATATTTTGTGGCGATGGGTAAACTAAAAAAAACTGGACCAAATGAACGCAATTCCGAACGGAGCGACATTCAGTCAACGGCGGTGAGACTGTGAAAGCCCCAACCACAATTGATAGTAAAATCAACCGTATGATAGCAGTCATCGACTCCTGCTGCAACAGACAAGGTCAAAAAAGGACCGCGAGTCTGTTTGTTCCTCGAAGATTTCCAAACTTACATTTTTACTGCTTAGAACTTGCTGTTTAAAATCACACCAAGTACGACTGTGAAAATGCGAGTGATGGTGGGTTTAGGTTTTAACAACAAACAAAACTAAATTCGGAACCGTAAACATAAGACTGAGTTAGAAATACCGAGTGCTGCCCGTCGACAAACCAGATGTCATCTGATTACATGCGCTGATAAACAACGTAAAGCAAGTTTGGCCCTGTGTGGCAAGCCGATGGTAGTTTCCTACTGGAATCTGTTGTAATCGTTGGGCTCTTTCTTCCTTAGTTTGTATGTTCACTCGCATTATCCATAGGCTCTGACTGCCCACCAAGAACGATGCACGTTTAGCGACCTGTTGCCCACAGTTAGTTTCGGCGTTGATGTAACAACAAAGCAGTCACTAGGGGGTCAATCTTAGCAGTTATACGGACTGCAACGGCAATCACCCTCGTACTCACGAAAGGATCTCTGGTGCTCTGGTTAAACCGTCATGCGAGGTAATTTGCCTTAGCCTTGACATTACTGTGATGGTGAAAATCCGTCGTCGTTAGCTCAATGTCATCATCGCCATCAACATTATCAGTCATCATCATGATAGACAGCAACACATTAGTGGCTCTCAGTGATGCTTAACTGCCACACCAAATGTGGGCTGAGATACTGTCAGGACGCCCAAACCCGGAAAGGAGAACGATGAGGGTTCTCAACCAAAGCCTTTAACTCGAAAGCCTGTAGAGCAAGGTAGCGGGTGGGCGGCGCGACAGGCACTTCTTTCTGGAAAAGATGCCATCCTTTTTCCAACCTCAAAGTGGAGGACCAGGAAACTGCTAACTGTCAGGTCTCTACCTACTGACCTGCCTAGCAGGAGTGACTATGTCGGTGTGATCATCACACTGTTCAGTTTAGCTGAATAGGTCATCGAGATGCAAGAGCCGTCACACCACGTCAAGGTTGAGCAATCTCGTTGTGACAATTTAATTCAAAAGACGGGTGATCATATTTCACTGACTGGCTACATACAAATGGGCTCCAGGCCTGACAGTGCGTCCTGAAGGAAAAATTAGTCAACCTTTTAGACTTTTCTCACTCAACAAGTACAGTGCAGCTTTCTTCACAAAAGTCCTGCAAGACCCAAATATTTTTCACAGATAGCTTAACCCAACCCCAAGGGAAGAGCATCCTTCGATTGCCGTCAAGCTTCTGAAAATGTGCTACCCGCATGTGTTACACCTCTTAAGGGTCCACGATGTTTCTGATGGTTGGGAATAGTGGTGGTGTTGTTTGTAGCTCGGGTTGATTGTTTTGGAATTGATATGTTCGCCGAGCTTGGCATTTAGGATGCAAACGTTTCATCACCAAGCGAGGTGACATCATCAGTGCGTGAGTGTTCGGAAGTATTGAAAGTCCTAAAAGCGGCTTACCTCATAATCTCTCAGACACAGAAAACTTTCAGAGCACTTGACAATGCATTCTTGTGTCTAATTAAATTTACAGCCCCGGGTGCAACGGCTAGTCAGGAACCCTTGATGCAACAACAACCTTACTGAAATATGTGGAACAAGAGAAACTCGGGGCTGACAACAAAAGTGAAGGTTCCCTTTGGTATGCTTATTAGAACGCTTAATTTACAACCACTCGGTGATCTGACCCTAGTCTTTTTTCGTGGCACCAGCTGTTTTTGTTCTCAAGAAAAAACCAATTGGGTGGAGCAAAAGTATTCACCAGAAGCGTCAAAGCACTTCTATATTCAAGTAGTCATACAACGAAAGAGACGTCTACCCTCAGTCATAGGTACGTCTACGGAGAGTTTCCATAAAAATCGAGCGACGGGGCATGCTATGGGTACGCAGAAATACAAAGAAGACAGGTTTAGAGCTGTGCTTGGAGTTCCAGTCAGAAAACAATGATAAGATGCAGACCACAGTTAACTTTGAGAAACCGAACTGCGCGTTATGGATTGATAGTATGCCGGCTCTCTCGTGCAGTAGACAGCTGCTGGAATGCATTTCCGTGTTCTTTGGCAGATGGGGGATCAGATGGCACATTTAAAGAGAACTTAGACAAGCGGTTGGAGAAACCGTGGCAACACAATTTGTCGTAACAAAAGGTCTCCATAGAGAACTCATGTGACAGGGCTACAATGGAGCTTATGCTCCTTGGCTTCAAAGGATATAAATCCTGAACCTCGAGGAATGCTAGTTTCCTTCTGTCCAATGTAAAAGATAGGCCGATAGTGAAACAACCAGTTTCCATTTGTCTGGCAGGTCTAAAAGAAACCGTTATTTGGCATGCTAACGCTCCGTGCATCAAGCAAAAGAAACTGATGGGGACACTTGACAAACCCGAGTGAATGGATTTTCACAGTCGTAAGATTTGCGAAATATAACTTACGGGGGATATCACTAAGTGCGGTTTGAGTAACATGGGCTGGTTTCGGACACCTGGTTTCCTTCAAGCGACGACGAAAATATTTGTATTCGTTCGTATCAGGTAATGTGAGAAACCTAAGTCAATATATTAATGAAGCGTCATGAACGTTACCAATATTGAACACTATCCTCGAACTTCTTTATTTCGGCATCACACAAGCCCTTCGACAATCCACGTAGACGCAACACCAGTGATTCGATGGCGACCAAAACCCTAGGGTCGTTGGGAGGAACTGGAAATAGCCACTCAGTTTCGAACCACACAATATGGGAATGCAAAGATAAAACGGCAACGTACCTGCTTCCGCGAAATCAACCTTTTCCATTTGACTGTGGACAAAATATTTTAAAAAATGAACAGCATACGCTTTGTGTGAGTCATCATCGTCGACGTCCGTTTCATTGGGAACAGGAATGTTCGTAGGTTCCAACGACACACGATCTTGTTCGGCTTCATAAAAATAAGCACGTCAGTCATAAAGTCTCACCTTGCATCTGTTTAAACAGTTCCAAAAAACTCCCATCATTCCTAAACGGAACTTCACCCATCGTCTCCGAGGCGGGGACCGGTAAACGCCGTATCGAATACAGCGAAGAGATTGGATAAGCTATCCGCTTCATTCGGCTTTCGGAGGCACTCAACGATTGGTTCAATGCGTCGATGGATCACAAATTAATCAGACTCTATGAGCCCACTAGGTTAGTCGCGAATCCAGGAGCTTAATGTCTGGTAAATGAACTGCTACATGGTATTGCATAGGATGAAGTGTTTACGGGTTCTCGTCACCGGGCGCGCAGTACAGAATTGTGTCGAGGATTCAGGAGTACGTTGATCAAAACCGAGATAGTATGTAATAAGTTATAAATGTGCGTAGATGAGGCGCTCGAATATAGATTTATGTGTCAGGGTTGATGGAAAGATAGCAACTAAAGTGGTCCAAGTAACGAATTTGAGTTGCGTGACGGGCGTGCTGTTGTGTTGTTCGTGCTGTTTTGGTTTGCGTCTGTTTAAGTCGTGTGCATGGCTTACTGGGCCTCCGGCTCATGCTTGTTTGTATTGTTCCTCCTTTCAGAACTGCTGTTCGAACCCCTACTTCGGAAGAACGCTGTCACCTGGCGCGTCCACGTTGCCCAAAGATTGGTCCGCGAAGTCACGGGCATTCAAAGTAGAGTCGGCTGGCCTGCAAGTTACAGTCCACACCCAGTCAGTACATAATTACACTCAAGTTTTACATGAGTGTTACGTGAGTGTGGTCGTTCATTAAGCTCAATAATCCCGTTACAGATATAGGTGGTTCTTGACTTTTAGATGATCTCGAATCTCGTTATGATCGTCGACAGTGAGTTGCTGGGAGAACTGCAGTCTGAGTATTGGGTCAAATTTATAAGTGTTAAATAATTTGAAAAATAGTTGCGAGTGCTCATAGCACATTTCCCTTTGTAAACTAATGTTGTTTGTCTGATTTATATTACTGGCACCGTAGCATCACCTCAAAATTCACGTTACTCGTTGTGTGCTGTTGTGTACCCTGTGGGTTGATGGGTCGCAACGCTGTTCTGTGCGTTTTCGAGTGCCTCCTTGCAGTCAAATAGTTTGCGCGAGGAAGTTTATTTTGTGGAACCCAGTATCATGGGCTTGTAATTATGGGCCTCGCTCGCAATCAAAAACCCGTGAAATTCAGTCACTACTTAACTATTTTTACTGCCCGACGGAATGTCGACTTATATCAAATGATAAACCTCACCACTGTGGATTCATTTTTGTAATCTACCTTGCCGGGGCAGTCGACGAAAGCAGAAATTTTCTCTCTTACCCCGGACTTCGTCCTGTAATCCAAGTTTCATGTATAGGTCACAAGTGCAGGCAGTAATTCCTTGGTTTGTTATTGCAGGTGATCCACCACTTCAACTTTTCCGCTGACTCGGATTGTTCAATTTTATTTCATCATCAAACTTGTATTTTCACACATTCTGTGAAGCCTTACAAGTTTTCTAGTACTGTATCGTAACCATCCGATTTGCGTCAGTCGATGGACGTTTCATCGTTGCAAACAGAATGAAGTCCTGTGCAACTTTTCCCGAAAGGCGTGCCGTCCTATCTTCCCTGATAATCGGGAAATTCTGTGTTTTACTTCCAACTTAAAGGTATATCGTCGCGTTGTCTAAATTTTCACTCAATGTGCAAACAAGGTATTTTGCCAAGTCCACCAATACCAAGCTGAGTGACGGATTCAGCAGTGGGTCTCGAAAATAAAAACAAAAAGTTTATCTTGAATGAAAACTGAAAGATCACCTTACATGAACGGAGGATGAAACGAGCTCACAAACTGTTCAGCCGTGATTACCAAACAAATTTTAGGGCGCGAATTACTTACTTCTACTTCTAGCATCACATTTTCTGTTATGTATATGAACGCCCACGAGTATGTTGCACGCAATAACCAAGGTTTCGATGTGGAAAACGCAGTCTGTTGACTAAATCGGATAGCCGAGATCGTAGTTTGAATGTTGTTTCGACTGTCACCTGAGCGCCGTAACTCGTCCAACTGTGATACTCGGGTGACACCTAAACGACACTCTTGCCGACTGGGTGGTGGCCAGGGCCCCAACCGGTTGACAGAACTGGAAGAACCGGCCGAGCTCAACATACTCGAGGCACGAAACGCTGTTGTCCAGTTTGTTGGGTGTAAGGCGTGACCGAAACCCGCGAGCGCGCACGAATTGAACTTGACTTGTGTAACGGAGCGTGCGGCTGAGCTGTCAGTGCCGTTTCAGTCTACTTTTGTGTACGTCGTATGCATGGTTTACTGGGCCTTTGGTCCATGCCTTTTCATATTGTCTTTCTTTACAGAAATTTTGTTAGAACCCCTACTTCGGAAGAATTTTGTTTTTGGTGCCTCCACATCGTCCCAAATTCGGTCCACAAGTGCCACTGTCAGACAGAGCCAAAGTGGCTGGTCCGCATGTTACACCGGGAAAAGTTAGGAGTGTAAACGATTCGGACGAAACTGCCGGCGTGTACATTGACTGAGTATGTGTTGTACCATTAATTATTTTGGTCACCTTCAGTTATATATTAAACGCCCGCGCCTGACACTGTATTGTGCAGCCTATGTGAGTGACGAATCCTTGACCGATCTGCCACGGTTTGGTGCCTACAAACTAAATGTGTGCGATTGGTTCCAGCGAATCCGCCTTGACCACCTCTTCCAGTAGGTTGTTCCCATAACGAGCAGCTTGCATAGACAAGGATCTCTTTCTACTGCATAGTTTGCTGTTTTGTCTGTTAAGCGTCCCTGTGTCCTCTCCGCGACTAATTCGGTAGGTGAGTTGCAGGGGACGCATGAGATGGTTTGAGTAAAATCTTGGAAACCATTATGACATTGTCTCAAAGACGTCAGCACTCAAAGCTAAACCTATCCAGTTGCTTACATCTCATGTTTTGTGAAAGTCCCCACAACCATACTCCTGGTCTGGTAACCCGTCTAAAAACCTGTGTAAGCAGCCTGGCGTTACGGTATTGGGGACGTGAACATGCATGTAGTTTTGATCCAAGTGAGACTCCACTCGATCATGATGGTTATCAGGAAATTGGATCGAATATATGTAACTCGGATTTATTTCTAATAGGCGCCGTGCGCATTTGACCCTGAGTGCCAACACAGTTTCATCGAGGGACATCTTTTAATATCCCAGTATCATTTTTCCAAGACCTCGCTGTCGCAACAGAGATAAAGTGGGGGCGCTCACCTTGTAACACGTTATTATAGCACCTTGGCAAACGTGGAGAACCATGCGTTTGCAGTGGTCAAATGACAGTCTTTTTCCCGCCGATGATTCACTGAATCTGTCAATATTTGACTGAAGTGAATTTTTGTCGAAGGAAGCGAGTACAGGAGACCAGATTCTTATAACACCTGCGGATAGCAGGCATCTACACTGCATACTGAAAGAAACGTCGTTCATGAATAAGGTGGAGTAAATGGTTTATTAATGAACCCAGTAGTACACCTCTGGCTGCTGGGTGATTGTTGGAATATCTGCTGGGAACCTCGACATTGAAGGATCTGTCAAACGGTCAATCCCCAGATAGTTTCCGAACAGCCCCAGCATTCCTCCAATTATTCCCCGAGGCTAGGATTTTGCCAAAGAAATTTGGTGGCTGCTTTGTCATATGCTTTTGAAAACTTCAGACAAACGATATCCACATATCAATAGGGAGTCACTCTTCCCGTCTAGAGCTGGCCACTTGGCAGTCATCTAGTAGCCCCCTATTAGCAACGGCCTGACCCATGATATTGAAGGCGATACACATGTTCATCCATAAGTGGTATGGGACACGGTTGTCAACTAAGATTTCCAATACGTCCATATGGTCGAGAATAACACAGATAGAAGCCAGTTTGTGGCGCCAACGTGATTTGTATCTCTGCAACTGGATCTCACGTGACAGTGCTGTCATTCGTTGATAATACAGTTCACCAATGCCCAGCAGTTGGAAAGAGATTGCGGTTGGGTTGAAAAGGATTCAGTAGGGTCCCCCAGAAATCTGAGTGTGAACTTAAGGAAACCGGTGAATTGTGCATTGTGGGATGAACAAACTTCCTGAGAACGTAGGCTGGGAATATTCAGACGTTCCTGAGAAAATGTTGGGGGTCACGTGTTGGATCTCGTGGCAGATAAGGAAAGTCTCTCCTGCCAGCGAGCGTTGCTTGTAAAAAGTCGACGACTGCTTTGGCTGTCGCAGTAGTTGGTGCATCTACACGAAATAGAATGGCGTCATCTGGTGTGATTCGCTTAGATTCCAAGTGTTGCATGGACAAGGGTAGAATGCTTCGGTGTGATCTCTGGGCCTATTCGATATGTCAGCCTGAAAGTCACTGCCTTCAAGCTTACTCTTATGCTAAGCCTCATTGCTCGCGTGTCGCGTTGTTGTGCACACCCGTCAACCCGAAAGAGGTACCGAGAAATGCGATTCAGAAGAGCGAGAGTGTGATTATCCAGAGTCCATCATTTCTAGTAAACGCGCTCATAGGGTCACATTTCTGTCAGCTGACTACCCTGAGGTATTTTGACGATCGTCCACTGGGCGCCTACAGGCGTCGCGTGATCATTCGCGGTGACCGGTTCTCTTAGTGTCTTTTGGCTTGTTCTGTAGTTTCTGTGCTCTTAAGGCTCCAAGCCAAACAGTGCCACAGATGATGTGGTGATGGGTTGAACTAGTCTTAGGAAAGCAATTCGATCAACACGTACAGTCATCGTTGATTTTTTAGATGGCACTATCTCGGGAGGGCTGATTAACATGGCACCCATTGGCCATGTTTTGGATATACTGCAGGTCAAAATTCGGCTGCCAAATGGAGTTAAAAATTCACAGTTTGTTTGTTTGCTTGTTATGGCTACATTTGCGCAGTTCACGATTTACATATAACTAGTAACCGCCGTGAATTGGCTGATCTCGCCGTTGTTGCAACTGATGACTGTAAGTGAAAAACCCCATGCAGGTAATTTGGTTGTCGGTGCTGAGAGCAATGGGTTTTGTCTGGGAGCGTTCCAATTGAAACGTTCAACAGTACAAAACCAGTGAAGTTCATCGGTGGATAGACGGGGAGACTGTATGGGCAACCACATTCGAGATCCTGACGTGGGAGGCCGAAACCTCACAACCAGTCACAGTGTAAGAGATGTGAAATTTAGTGAGCCGTGTTTATTACTGCGATCATCTCACGCTTGAACTCAAAGTGCAGGCTGCACAATTACAGACTAATCTTATAGGACTCGTACAACTTCACGCAGGAATTTCAACGGTTTCGTTTTTGCATACCAGCTCTGATTGAATGTAGGGACACAAATGTTAATGCAGTTTATGGATTAGTTGTGATTGGCTTCACGTTAGGTTCAGGTGGGCCATTCATGCACAAGTCGAGGTTGTCCACTTTGGTGATCGCACAGATATTGGACTGGAGAATGCCAACGGATGGTTAAAGAGGAGAACTCACCAGTAAGAATCCCTAGCCGCCGCCATCACAAAAAATGGACGCACAGCGCGTGGCTGATCTGAAAGTTCGAAATACAAACGACCTACGGATAAGACCTTCATGCAGTTGCTGATGCTGATTTATGCGTCCGTTTACAACGATCACGTCCACATTCGTGAGCAGCGGCTGGCGGAGAACAACTTGCTAATTCGACGGTTGGTAGGCCCGCATTTCCGGCTTCCTGTTGAAGCCGACTTCAACCACCACCATAGAACGCCGCATAATTTATCTGAAAAATTGCTTGACTGCAGCAGCCGCATAGCAGAGACTTTCTTAAAAGCAACATTGCCTGCGTCAGTGAAAAATTAGAACGTTCTAAGACTGCATCATCTTCGTACTTCTGCCTTATTGCCGCATTTACGGGCAGTAACCAACCGAGATGGGCAAAGAGGCTTGAAACAGAATCGCCGTGTGCACACTGTGGTAAACCGTTACAGATAGAGAGCTGTCGCTCTCATACCGACGAAGTGATTTTTTTCTGAATGAATTCAAGTGGTGGATATAACTGAGTGTCCATCCTGTGGCAAGCAGCTTTAACCCCAGTCACCTGGTTGGTACGGGTTTTTAAATCACAGATTTGTCGGCTTTCTCTAATTCAGTCATTATTTACATTCCTCCAGTGATTATGGAAGAGAGACTCTGCACAGCACCCACAATGGACGTCGGCTTATAACTGCCCGCCGACAGTGTGTTGCTTCTAAACCAACCGAAGAAATCGTGGACCAATATAAACTGAAACGATTATCTTCTTGATATAATTTAAGGAGGTGAGCTCCTTCACATATACGTTCACAGTTATCATGCAGATATCAGATTTGATGAACGAGGTGGTGGGAGCTTTGTCTGATACACTGCTTCAGTCATCCGGAAGGACTCCCAGAACGCAGCAAGACCAACGACCACATTCTGTGCCGAAGAAAGGCGGAGGCAGTATGAATCATTTTTATAGACTTTATGTGGATCGTTCATGTCGATTTTCACACCTGTTAGTTCTCAGTGACTTCACTCGTCCACATGTGTGTTTATGCGCGCGCTACCGCTTGCCTTCACTCGTAAGCTAAGACCACTGTGTCGAATTTTTGTGAGCTTTCGAGCGAGAAGTGCTCCTTGATGTCGTTCGTTCAGTAGGTCACCTTGTCCGCATTCCAGCATACATCAGGCTTCCATAAAAAGGTATACGAACGTGGTAGCAGCGAATGGCTACGCACGCCGAATGTAACTAAAAAATATCGCTTGCTTGACCAGCATTCGCGCATATTCCTACGTTCAGTTATGTTTACTGGTATACCTTACGTTTGTGGCTTTACAGAACGCTTGGTAGTTGCCTTCCAACACCGGTTCAGTTGGCGAAACCATAACGTCCACCCGTTTAATTAGACTCAAATTTCAACAAAAGAACGCAACCTTACGTCGATGATACCGATTTTCACTATATTCCTCTAGTGATTCTTCGAAATAACGTGAATCGCGACTGGTTATTTTCCCATCGACCGTTACGCCACTGAACTACCGCACATTCTTTGCTTACGTGTTTGAAATATGAAAACAAAAACATTTCAAGCAGCGGAACTCAACGATTTTATGGACTGTAGCACGTCGCTAAACTGAAACAAATTCGATCACTTGAGAAAACATTTTTACTTTAAAGATTACAGAAGTACTTGTGATTTCCCGATAACACGCAGCTATGGTGGTACTCCGCCAATATTGGCTACCACAACTCATTATCTAAAGACCTAAAGGCCTGGTAGTCACGAGGATGAAAAGATTATTACACATTGGCAAATATATTGGGAACATTTTCCCTTGGAATTTGAACCTGTTTTTCTATTTGCGTGTTCTAATTGTAGCTCATAAGGTCATCTGCTGGAGTTAATAATACGTGCCATCAGGAAATTATCCAGCAATCCGGGTAGTGCGTGCACAATAACGCACAAGAGTAAAACAATGTTGATTTTACAACGGCTCCGTGAGCATGCAATGGACCAAATACCAGATAGAGGTTTGAGCAACTGATTGGGATGCAACGAACCGTTTCCACCAAGCAGCTTTCCAAGAGAGCCCGATAACAGGGACGGACAGGTAAGTTGTATGCAACTAAAGGCTAAATTTTTCCCGGTCACACTCAAAAAGTCTTCAGAGAATACACAGAGCTTGAAGATAAATGCTGTGTTTTACAGCGTGTGATAGCTGTCCAAGCTCTTTTGAAACGCTGAATGTTGTTTATGGATATGATTTCATTGGGAAGTTTATTCCAAATATAGGAATATTTTACAATACAGAATTTTACGTGTATCTTCTTCTGAACCAGCAAGGCTGGCAAATTGGTTCCCCCATTTCTTATACCATATCGAAAGCTGTGTTGCAAGTGAACGGCAAACGCCGTAATGGTTGCACCCGAACGTATCAGCTTATAGAGTAGCGTATGGTTCGAATTTATTCTTCCTAACCAAGATGTATTAATATCAAGTTTCGACAGCGTTCTCTACAGATAAATGAAGAAGAACGTCCTAATAAGCCTTCGGTAGATGATCGCTGAATGTTACCCATCAGATGCTTATCAGATTTGCGTAGATGACGGTAAATGCAACACTCGGGTTGAAGTCGAGCACACGCTTTTTAAAGCGTCCATATAGCAGCTGATAGGCCGACTGGTGCATCCTACTCTTTTTAGGATTTGCCAACTGGAAGCATACTTGTTCGGAGCAGTTAAAAAAGCTCAACTACTGTATTTCTAGGTTTCGAACGGTAGCCGCGGTATCAACATTTTAACCAACTAACGAGCTAAAAATACTGGTGTTTCATTCGTTACGCTAAATGGGAAAAACTAGTCATCAATTGGACCGTGGAGAATAATGCGATATGAACGTGGTAATGATATTTTCAGAACACGGCGACCACTGAGTTTGATGTCAATTTGCTCTCTGCAGCTGACGCACAAACTGAAGTGGACACGGTTTATAACAGACGAATTTTTCCAGGTGATTTGAGGGACGTTCAGTCATGACTGATAATGTGCAATGAAATATTTTCGGCTGATCTATTACCGGTACATAATAATTTCCTAGTAACCCGACTTTACCTCCTGCCGACGGGATGACAGGCAGTTTGGCCAAATAAGGTCAACGCTGAACATTCTTTCCGGATACGGTTTCCGCTCGTTCAACCGGAAAAACGTTGGTGGTAAAGGTTTTGTTGATGGTGATCCTTCTTGCGTCACTCAAACACCCAGCTACTAAGTACAGCCCTTGACACCTGATAGTACCCGTCCTGTTCAATGTACGAATGCAATGTGCTTGTTTGATGGCTGGCAGCCCTAATCGCTCAGCTTAATTCGCATCTATGAGTGTGACACAAGAGACGTTATCCAGAAATGCACAGGTTCCGATTGTCTCGACTGCCCTAATGAATTTGATGTGTACATAGCCGAGATGAACCTCTCTGTCACACAAAGAGGCAGCTCCACAGCATCACATCTTTGCGCCCAATTCAGAGGGAGTCGGGTTCACGTCCACCAGGGTATAGTGTTGCCTTCCGCATGAAGGTCGTGAACACTGTGCATAAACTCTGCGAACAACTGGATGTGTGGCTCGACAATGAGTAACCATAGCACCGCTCACATCCCCTTAGAACCGCACGTCTTCCCTCTAGTGAGGTTTTTGAATCTCTGGCACGTCGGCAAATCGTGACCGTTTCCACACATTGCAGATTGGTGTGGTTTGCCTACCATTCTCACGACGCTTGAAGTGCGAAGTATTCGTTGAGAATCCCTGCGGATGCGCCAGGTCTCATTCTTACTTATACAAACCTGGACTGACAGGGCAATGAGTTGACCATTCTGGTTACTAGTAACCGGAATTCTCTTTATAGTCTCAAGCGATTCTTTAAAAAGTCTTCCGACCAATTATGACAGAGCCAGTTACCTCTTCTATTGCCCCAGAGGAGAAATTCTGCCCACGATACGCAGAAGGTTCGTTGGACAGTCTAACTCAGATGGATGGTTCATTTGGGGTCACATTGGCTGAAGTCCCTTCATCTAAGTGACCGGAAGACGAAGACTCTCGGTGCCTCCCACGGCGAGCCTTAGACCGTTAAACACGTCCTTGGTGTCAGTCCGGGTGATTTCGTGGGGTCTTCAAGATGGTTACCTCAACGCCCCAGTTTTATGAGCAATTCTGACCCCGGAAAACAGCAATACGCGATGTTCAATAACTGCCTTTACTCGACCATTAAAACGACAAATCAGTTAAGACAACTTCTGCACCTCGTTGTTTAGTCTGTTGGTCACGTTAACCTCAAAGCCCCACATGGAGCTATAGAATTTTGTAGACAACCCTTCAAAGGGTTCGAGCTCGATTGTTGGCAGGCCCACGCTGGCAAATAAGTTGCGCATATATTGCACTGTACAGCTTCCTTGGAACCCTTGACTACGGCGTTTAGATTATCAGCTATACAGAAGGATATTCGCATCAGTCGTTCCAGATGCCTTCCCAGTCTCACCAAACACAGGTCTTTCCTTCAACCTCTTGTGAAATTCTAGTTGTGCCCTCATAAACCTTAGGTTCCCATCAATTAGGTGCATTTCATTTTCGTCCATCGTCTTTGTCATTCACCAAGTGTCGTTCAGGTGAACACCAAGATGAAGGTGAGGGAGGTTAAGGGACTTAGATACACACTCCATTCTCTCCAGTGGAGCTGCCACTGTCCCTGCAAGTACCTCGGACATGGGCCCTGCTAAGCTCTGAGTGCCCAGAGCATAACACAATCATACGAGGCGGCGGGCGATTCATCAGTCCTAAGGACGTTCCTGTGAAGATCAAAGAAACCTTTAGAACGAAAAGGTATGTGAGAAGAAGTTTCCGAGGCAGGACTAATGGAAACATTCACAGAAGTTTTGATATAATCATCAGTGTGAGTCACCTGGCGACCGGCGGTCAATTGCTGAAAATATAGGACGGGACTGCCTTCCGCAGACAGGAGCACAGCTAATATCCCAACGATGCGGCTTTCTTCCGCGAGAGCTCCGAGCGATTATTAGACGAAAGAAGGCATCCGAGCATCATGTGTTTTGAGTTTGATCTGCCCAGCCCCTGCAACTGCGAACAGATAACCATCGACCAACTGAGAGATAGATTTCATAGCCAGGATAGCGGACATACCGAGCGCTGTTGATCCCAGACGTTTTGTGTTTTTTCCAGTTGCAATTGGTTTACTTACAATTTCTGTCGATTTGGTGGGCATGGAATAGCCGCGTCCGTAGCAAACCGAGCGTCCACAAATTTCCAGTCCTCTGAGCAACCGATTAGGACCCAAGAGAGAAGACGGTCGTTCACTGGAAAAATGTTAAGATATAAGGAAACTATTGAAAACTAACTAAAGGAATATAACAGCAAACCTCGCTATTGAATCTACCAAATATACAAGTTCTGAAAATGGCGGTTCTCATGAGTACGACCAAATATAACAGTCAAGTAACAGCAAGGCGATCAAACGCGAAACGAAACCGGGTTGCACGTGAACAAAAGTCCGGCAGTGGAGAGAAGGGGAGAAAAACTGCTCGAGAACAAGTTTCCACAAGTAAGCCATACCAAGAATTGGTGATAAGTCACGTTCAACGGTCCTGAGCGCGATGGCTTTCTGCGCTCATAATGTGAATGGCTAATTCTGCCCTTGAAAAGAAGGTTCGCACTCTCTATCGGGAAGAGTTCAAATGTAATAAGAAGGACCAACGAGAAAGAAATGACTGGAGACAGGAAGCGTGGTCATCGGCTTTCCATAAAACAAAACAATCGTCAAACACTCAGTGCAGCCAGATACTTTAACACGCGCAATATCACAGCAATGACGCACAAAAGAAACTAAGGTTATACATAGACGGGGGTTAAGTATTATGACGCGAGAAAGATTCAGTAGGTGATGAAAAGCCAGGGCAAAGAGTACATCAACACCAAAGAACACGTTAGAATGAGCCACTTCGGAAACAATGTTATTGTTTACTGGTTCGCTGTACATCGTTTTCTTGATATACCGCTATCCTCGCTTTTTACTGATTAACGTTTCATCTGTTTCAGTCAATTTTGGAGATTTTGTTCTGTGAATTTATTCTCATAGCCTTACCGTAACATTTTGTTTCCTGAATTTTCAATAACAACATTCACCAGTCCCAACAGAGTTGCCCGGTCACGAATCTTCCGATTACGCCATCGTTTTGAATGCCGTATGGCCGTTCAGAGTGAAATGCAGTGCGAAATTTATCCTTGCTGGCGCCAATCCAGATGTATTGGCCTCATAGAGAGCCAGTGCGTTTTATTCATCGCTTCACATCTTTTTTCTGTACACTGCCTGATGGAAATCACAAGCATGTTCCAGTGACTGGCAAAATGATGATAGCAGACGTATTGAAGCGTGGGGTCGCCACACATCACTGCAAACCTCACGCGGATGTAAATAATACCTGAATCTCCTCTGTGTGGAAGGCTTTGAAGGACGGTGTGCCCTCTCATATAAAAAGACAGAGGTGACCCCCTGAACGAATGTGTTAATCTCGCCGGTAAAATTGGCAGTGGCGTTCAGTGTGGTATAGATATGGCGGGTTACTGTCGCCCGTAAAGATCAAGTTGTGAAAGGGGGAAAGGTAGGGTTTTGGGGATAGTCACTTAAAGCCTCTTCCCCGAGAGACCAGGCCTTCCAATTCGCTTGATTTTACCGCACACTGTACAACTTAGCGAGAATCGTCAGACAAGGTTAGGATTAAATGGTGAGAGCCGGACCGCCTATAATCATACAGAGATCCAGAGAGTCAGTGCTCTCTTTCACGGAACACGCACCGGGGGAAATGGTTCATCAACACACAAGCGGTTTTAGAAGCACATCGCTGGACACATTCCACAAGAAAAATTTTTCGTTGAGGAAAAAAGACAAACCGAAGATCCATTTTCGACGTGTATTTCAAGGGTCCTATCGCGCATAAAGGAAAGGAACTGGACTTCTTGGAACAGTCGCTCGAGTAGCCCCGAAACACCACTAACCGTGCTGCTTGGAAAAGGTCCACATTGAATGCGGAACAAACATACGTAATTCATTTGTCCATGAGAAATTACAGATGAGGGAGGCGGTCTAGATGGCACGTAGTATTTGACAGGCATTGAATTCGCATGAATATAGTACTGTAACATGCAACCAGAAGAGCAGACGGAGATTATGACCGAAGATGTATTATGCAACACGCGGCGATAGTTTAAATACATTGTCCTGCTTGTCTGTCTGACCGTCCGTTGGTTCAAGGTCCTCGTGCACAACGTTGACCTAACGGTCACTTCAAATTCGATCCGTTCGCGCTAACTAGTTTCGGTCGCGTGTTACACAGCTCCCCTCTTCACTGAGCACGTTCGGGATTTTCACTTCCATCCAAACCTCGGGAAAGACCGGTGCTCGATCCCGGCCTGTAGCTTGTGTGTATGGTTTTAGTCGATTAAAGTGAACTATAATTGGCTGTCTGTTGGTTCCTGTTAGTTCACTAATTTGACAGGTTGCCTCCAAAAGTATTCGCTCGACAACGTACGGCCCTTCCCACGGTTTATGCATCTTCATTGGGACTCCCGGGCTCGGAACCGTGTTATGCAACCACACCCTTTCGCCAATCTTCAGGGGAGCTTCAATTAACCACTTATCGTAATAGTCCTTCTGATGCCTGTGAGATGTCTCCAGAGGTGCTTGTGCTATCTGGCGGGCCCGCCGGAGTGTGTCGAGGAGGTTGCTTACATATTGTGCTACCGGCTATTGCAGTTGCTGTGTAACGAGCAACCGGGCATCCGAGAGTAGTCTCACTTCTCGGCCTGTCCACAAAAAATGTGGGGTTTGGTCAGTCGAAGAGTGAATGGCGCTGCGATAAGCTAACAGAGAGTTTGGTATAGCTAAGTCCCATTCGGTGACACTCTCCTCTGCGAGAACCTTTAGGAGTTTTTGAGGGACCGATTCGTCCTTCCCACTTGTCCATTGCCTTGCGGGTGGTGAGCTGTTGTTAGCGTCTTATCTATTCCTAGTAGCCTACACATTTCGCGAATCAAAGAGCTTTCAAAGCGGGAGCCTTGGTCTGAATGGAGTTGGGTCGGGGCTCCCCACAAGCACACCAAGTGGTCGATAATGGCTGTTGATACTATGGATGTACCCACTTGTGCAAGCGGGACAGCTTCACAACATTTGGTGAAGTAATCTACCAGGACCAAAATGTACCGATTGTTTCGGGGTGTCTCGGGCAACGGCCCCACAATATATACACCGACCAACTAGTTAGGATACCCTACGGCCATAATTTGCAACGGTGCTGGACGTCCCATTTGAGGGCTTTTGAAAGTGCCGCATTTCTCCCACGATTGACGTAACAGCCTGACATCCCTCCTCTGATGCGGCCACCAAAATCGTTGTCGTGTGGCCGCTTCCAACTCGTTTATTCCCGCATGTCCGAGCTCTGAGTGCAAGTCCGTTAGGACGTCACGTACCATAGATTGAGGGACCACGATCCTTCTCATTTAAGTGGGTCCGGATTGGATGAACACTACTCCCTCTGCCATCTTGAGCTGTTCCCATAGCGCCCAAAGGTAGCGAGATTCATACCTCTTTCCTTCCATTTTCTTGCTTATTGGTTTTTCCCCATTGTTCCGGCACCTTTCATAGATTAACGCAGTCTCGAGATCTGCTGCTTGAGCCTGCTGCCAGCGGCCATATTCTGCACCCTGTAGATTGATCACCGCCACGTGTTGTGCAATACAAGACGGACAGTCGCTGTGGTTACCCGCAGGACGCCTTGATAATGAGTCGACGTTCGCGTGTCGTCTGCCCGGGCTGTGTTCACATACGAAGTCGTATTCCTATAGGATCTCCTGCCATCGGGCTAACTGTCCCTCTGGGTCTTTGAAGTTTTGTAGCCACTGGAGAGACTGACGATCTGTGCGCACAATAAAACTTTTGCCTAGAAGATAATGTCGGAAATGTCGCACAAAAAAATACTAACGCAAGCATTTCTCTTCTGGTCGTACAGTAGTTTCTCTCACATTTGCTTAAACATCGGCTACCGTGGGCTATCACTCGTTCCCTATCATCTTGTTCTCGTTGAGAGAGAACCGCCCCGATTGCAGTGTCGCTTGCATCGGTATCCAGAACAAACTCTCCGGCCCTTGGCGACAGGTCCAGAAAAGCTAGCACTGGCGCTGTGTACAGATCTTCGCGTCGTGATGTGAAAGCATGGTCACATTATTCCGTCCACGTGAATTCCTGACTATTTTGTAGCAGTCTGTTCAGGGGAGTGGGAATGCGAGCGAAATCACTAATGAAGCGGTGATAATAGGAGGCTAGCCCTAGAAAGCTCCTCAGCTCGTTTGCGTCCTTCGGCATAGGCCAAGATAGAATTTGTTCCGTCTTTTTTTGGTTTGTGCGGATACCCTCCCCCGAAATTACATGTCCTAGGAATGTTGCCTCTTTGAGTAGAAAGCGACATTTTGAGGGCTTCAGTTTTAAACCGACTTTGGCCAGGCGGTCCAGCACACACTCCAACTGTGCATATGCTCTCGTTCGGACCCCTCATGGACTATGACATCATCTCGATACATTTGCACGTCCTAGAGATTAAGTCATGTAATGCTTTCCGCATCAAGCGTTGGAACGTCGCAGGTGCATTTGGTAGTCCGAAGGGCATGAGCTCGAATTCATACGGCCCCGACGATACGATGAAAGCCGTCTTCGCTCGATCGTTTTCTTTGACCTCCACCTGCCAATAGCCTGATGCCAAGTCTAACGTACTAAAATACGTGGCTCCGCCGAGGGCGTCAAACAGGTCATCAATTCTTGGTAACGGAAATGCATCTTTTGTTGTCACTCCATTGAGCTTCCTGTAATCCACTCATAACCGTAATTCACCGCCTTCCTTTTTTACCGGGACTATCGGGGCAGCCCATGAAGACTTCGAGAGCCGGATCACGTTCTTCTGTAACATGTCGTCAACCGTCTTACGCACCTCAACCTGAAGGTGTGCAGGTATTCTGCGTGGGGGTATCTTGATTGGAGGCGCATCCCCTGTATTGAGTTCATGCTTCAAAATGCTTGTACGACCTAACGTTGCTCCCTCCCACGCGAACACTTGTGGTCGACTCTTGATTATCGATTTCAAGCACTGAGAACTACGCGAGTTGATGGGAGTCCCACTCGATTGGATCATCTGGCCAATTTGGCGATTTACTTCGGAAGGGGCGGTAGTGACATAGAGAGAGGAGTCGTTTTTTGGTAGAGTTCCAGACAGGTGTCAAATGAGTGGCGCCGGACGGGTTCCTTAGCTTAATGCTGTGCAAGTCGAGTGTGCAACTCAGACAGCCTAAAATATCCATCCCCACTATAAAACAGAATGTGAGTTTGGGGCTTACCACGAAACTGTGCTCTACATGGCATCCAGCTATTATCACCGGTGCATCGATTCTGCCCTCTGTCGGCATTTGGTCACCACTGGCCGTAAGGATGCGGTGACAACACGGTTTTCGCTTGTAGCCCGAGAGTCTGCGTACTGTGTGTGCCGATTATGTTTAAAGAAGCTCCGGTATCTACCAGACCTACAAGTGCTATTCTACATATTATTATCTAAACTGTGAGTTCTGCCAGTGATTGGAAACAGTCGGCAAGGGAAGGAACGTAAACCAGACCATTGGGTTCACCCGTTCTGACGTAGATTCCGGTGGCCTGGTCGGTAGCTTTGGAGGCTTGGCGATTTGCCCGGAACGCAATGTCGCATGGTCTACGCGACTTGTTCCACCAAGATCGCCGTTCTCGGCCACCATAGCGCGAGTGGCTAGGTCCCCGATACCGGTCTGAGCTTCTTCTATGCATTGGGGGCTGTTCCTCTGACTGGTCGCCCGTGCCGCGACGCAACATTGCACTGGTTGGCCGATGGCTACCTCGACACGCTCGAGGTCTTGGGCCAACCGCACTGCGGCGTCCGGGTCGCTAGGTGGATGAAGTAGGAACTCCTTTTTATGTTCGTTGGCTGGATCCCCTACACTAGCTGTTCAAGAATCCGTTTCAGGAGTTTCTCTGCGGACTCTTTCTCATAACCGCGTTCGGCCAGGTGCCGCAGTTTACGAGCAAACGACAGGACGGTTTCCCCCTCGAGCTGTCCGCGAGCATGGAACTGTTGTCGGTAGAGAGTCGGATGCAATGGGGCGTCCAACAGACGGCGTAGCTCGGTAACCGTCTCATCTGATACAAGGGTGTCCAGGAATTTTGCCTTGACAACAATATCGAAGACCGCTCCATCCAGCAAATTCAGAATAAGGTTTCTGTGGGACTCTGCTGGGATTTTACGGAGATAGCCCTGTACCTGACCTTACCAACAAGAGTAGTGACCCCCCACAGTAAAATTATCGGGACGTGGGAAGGGTACTTGCACATCTGCTGTTGTGGGTTTCGTCGACCGTCTGTCTAGGATGTTTGTCAGGTTTTGCATGAGGTGATTGAAGTCTCCGGATGTGGAAGGAGTGGAAGAATGTTGGTCTTCTTCAGGTTTCCTTGTAGATTTCGTATCCTGTCAGGGTCGCCAAATTGTAACATGCAACCAGAAGAGCAGACGGAGATTATGACCGAAGATGTATTATGCAACACGCGGCAATAGTTTAAATACATTGTCCTGCTTGTCTGTCTGACTGTCCGTTGGTTCAAGGTCCTCGTGCACAACGTTGACCTAACGGTCACTTCAAATTCGATCCGTTCGCGCTAACTAGTTTCGGTCGCGTGTTGCAGTACTTAATCTATGACCCATGCCCGGTTGGCTGAAATTTATCCGCAGGGAGTGAATGCTGCAGCTGGTTTACCGTAAATATATGGGTTTGGAATATCGCGGGAGCAATTGTAAACAGAATATTTAGAAAAGTATGAAATATGCCTATTGTACTGTGAGAATTTGTTTGTTTTAATGCGCAAACGATGTTTATTAAGGACGCCAAGGAATTGCGCTAAATTAACAGCGAAATATGTTGACGAGATGGCTGAAGTTTTGTGATCTGGTTGATAGATGGAATTAGGAACAAATGATTAATGAACATGCACCGTATAACTTATAAGCTTTTTTAAAGACTTTTCATTCGATATTCCTTGAAATAGATGCCGACAGTTTATAAGTTTGGGTTATAATTATCATCCCCACATGCGATGGGAAACCACTAAAAGTTAGAGGCGTCGTGGGTAAGTAGACGAGGCCGCAGCTGATGACTTCTAAACAAATTGCGGGCGAAACCCGGCGTGATCTGCTTAGATTAGAAATTGCTCACCGTAATCGGTGTAAGCTGCTTTGGCCTTAAGATAACCGGAAAATATGTAACGTTTTTCAGTTACCTGATCACCAAGAAGATGTAATATCACGTGTCTTCAGAAAAGCAAAGCGGTTCAACGAGAAGTGAGGTACTGCACTGCATGAAGCCATTCGGGGTTAACAGATCGATGGTCAGCCTACGTGCACCCAATAGTCACAACGCCACGACCTATGGTTGGACACACTGACGTCTATGCTCGACGGTCAGCCTACGTGCACCCAATAGTCACAACTCCACGACCTATGGTTGGACACACTGACGTTTATGCTCGACGGTCAGCCTACGTGCACCCCCAGTGAGAACATCACGATACGGAAATATCGAAATGCGTTTATTGTATGTATGTTATCATTATCTAGGTTATTTTTTCAGAAATCAAGAATGCTGCATGCTTTCTCTGCCGCTCCAGTAGAAGTCCTCCTCCTGCTGTGCATGCTAGTCTACAGTTAAACCGTATGTAACATGTTAAGTGGGGTATCGCTTACGTTTGCCGGTGATGTCTGTGTTGTCATTTGCAAACACTTTCACTTGGGCTCGCTTGCATTGGGAAACAACGCGAAACTCATCTTTAGATGTATCATCAATGAATAGTGAAGCTGCACACGGTCTGTGTTTTCGTTTCAACGTCGGAGTTGGTACCGTGTTTGAGGTCGATGCAACTGAACATGCATAGTTAACGATATCATAACTTAACTGGCGAGGGAGGTTGTAACTGCTCTGTGCAGAAGGGTCAGTGTGATATGTCCGCATCATTCATGCACTCCACATGAAAAAATAACTGGTCCCTATCGCACCGATAACCATCCGTATTAACGGGGTTAGCACAATATCCACAGGGCGCCCCCAGGTGAACATTCTTCTCCCACCTTGGCTGTTTTGCATTGCACGACGGAAGAAGGGGGAAGTCTGTGTGTGGTAAGGCCGTCTTAGCTGTTTCAATGGACTGGTGCGTGAAAGCTATGATGGCCTTGAAAACGCGACTTCCTGTCCGGGGGTTTACATCGTGCAGCTTGGCTAACCCGTGATGCGACATTTTGTAACCCAGTTGAAATGTTTCGCTGCCGGCGACCGTCACCTCTCGGCGGAACATACTACTTTTGGGTAGATTGTATTCAGTGAGCCATCGTCGTCGTCTGACTGTGCATGAATGGCCCACTTTGGCTTTATATACAGCCAATTGCACAAGAGATATTTCATGAAGCTGGGGTCTGTTCGCCGGATTATTGCAACATCCCGGTTTAACCTGAGAAATGAATAGACAAAGGTGATCACTCACTCTTCAGAGTTGTTGCAAGTAGCCATGCGATGAAACAAATACCGGCTTCTGAATGAATTCGTCTGGATGTTGATTATAAGGTTTATTCCAACAACGTACATGTTTCCTCACAGCATCCCGAACATGGAAGTAACACAAAATATGTCGCATCCAAATACTGCTCGTGCTGATCGCATTTGGGCCGCCATTTTATCCATCAAAAACGTTCTGACACGTATGTGTTCCCCCATAACCTTCCGGAATGTCTCGAACAAATGACGCAGAGATGCGTATTTCTCACTTCGTACATAGGCGTATATTACGGGTCGTCCATGGCCCATGCCGTCTGTAACGAGGAACTGATACAGCTTCAGACTACAGCGGCCAATGCGGAGTGATGAAGGACCTGCTTGTGGCGGTTGGTCCCATGAGTGGCATCGACGTTTACCACGTCAGAAAACCGTCTGAATGACTGCACTTACTATCTGCGTGCAAAACATATCTGCGCGTACCTATTGTTGTCGTCCCCAATGATACGCAGCACGCCGTTTTTCTCTATATGATTCAGGATTTGTGGCAGATTTTCTGCTACATTAGTACACACTAACCCACTTACTTATCACCGGCGGTTTCAACCGATGACGGATGTTGCAAATATCCATGGTAGTTATATACTTGCACAAACATCCGCAGCATACTGCTTCAACTCAGCAGTTGGCGTGTTGTACTCAAAAAAATGTCGCCAGTCGTTCAATTCACTGTCTGTGAGCCGAGGAATCCTTGGATGTGCATCGTACAGCAAGGCATTTAGGTCGTGGTTGTGCTCCAACGTGAAAGAGCTAACAACCAACACGGTATTACTCTTAACCACGTTAAAGCGTGATTGGCAGAATGTATCGCGGAAACTGTGCAATGGGAATTATGTGAACTGAACTCACTGAACACGTCGTACTCCATGGCTTTCGCTCTTAAGTCGCCTGAGTTTTATACAACGGAATGCCATCTAACAGGTAAACTCAACGGCAATCACACTCACACGATCATATTTCAAGCGTCCACTGCCTGATTTCTTGCTTGAACCAAGCACATACTGAACATTGTGATCCTTCATGCATCTATCTAAGCAACTTTTGAACACGCTGAAGCTAGCAAATTCGCGATCCTCAAAGACATCTTTGAAGTCCTGTAAATAATCCATAACCTAAAATGGAATATAAGATAACCTCGGTCAAATATTAATCACACGTAAAAAAAATCTTCATAAGATACCACATTTATACCGTCACAACACCTACCATCGCTAATTTCGATCTCGGCTCCAAATGAAGGACAAGCTGATTTACGGTCGACTAAACAAATCTTTTTAACTCCCCTGATGCTCTCTGTCATAGTAATCGATGACTTCCACATTCCTGGGCGATACCACGGAAATATTGTCCAGCGCTCAACGATTTCTCATTTTATCGATGTCTAACGGCAGATTTCACTCCCTGCGGGTAATTTTCCTCGTCCGGTTGAATAAAACATTCATATCTGTTCACAGAATAAATTGGGCGTTGAATGTATTTGGTGGCCGCTAAACTTTAACACCATCCTACAGGGTGGCGGCGTAAGGGAGACAGGTGAAGAAATATTATTGAAGAAATAAGGGAAGAGGAGTGGGTGAGGAAGGGCAACCCTAAGCACATCAAAAAGACTATTTTCTAAAATTGACTACGCGCAGCAGACGCAAACATGATGGTGCGAATATACAACATAAGCCTCTAGCCCATTAAGAAGGTTAAATTTCACTTACACATTGGTGGATTTTGTGAACTCAGACCGTGTAGTCTGCCCCGCTAAAGCTTCAGCGAAGTCTGGATAAGAGACAGCAACGCCGATCATCTGACCAGCTGGCCTCGTCAACTTGTTGGCAGTAATCAGTAGGTTTGTCGTCCATAAATCATCTCTTAAATCCACGTCGCATACTTGGTGAGAGGTTTAGAGAACACGGATGTTTGTCGAGCTGCCCATACACAAACACCTCAAACACTCTGTGCAAGCAGGGCAGCAAAGAGGTTGAACGATATTCACTGAAGACAGAAGTAATACTAAGACGCATCCAGCAGTTGAGTGCCAAGCTACCTGAGATGAAGTGCGCAAATTACACTTCCAAGGAACTGATGGTTGGCTAGGTAGATTCGCACAGCTTTGGGGGAAGCACAATAGGCATCATAATTACAAACCTTGAGGCACACTGGTTTTTCCAGAATAGCTCCAGAGGTAGGTCCGAGGAGCTATTAGCCCCTATCAAGTCGACAGCTTTAGTCAAAGGGGTTGGAGGTGGCCGAGCAAACAGGCTACCGTGAAGGTCGGTCAGAGAATTCGCGATTTCCGCTTCAGAACACGTAAGTCCTGTTGGATTCAATAGCCGTTTTATTGCATCAATTGATTTTGGAGTTGAAGATGTGTACCAGTATAGGTGTCAAGGATCACTGGCAAATCGTTAGGTTAGTAGTTGCTGATGATGCATGGTAGGTCGGCTTTTGACATGCCGAAAAGCACTCCGATCACTCTTCAACTGAGATTATCAATGACGGATCTCATTCGCCAAAAATAAGCTCCAGTGTTCAACTGTGAGGCTGATGAAGAGATTCGGCGTGCATCGGAATAGTCAGTGGTTCAGACTCCTGAATGGGTGTGAAGAGAACGTCCGTCAACTCATTCCACAGTTCTTGTGTCGAATGGGAGGGGTAAATTCGTCCTGAGCATGAGACGTCAAGTAGTATCACAGTGTATCTAGGCTGGTTTTGTGAATGTTTATTTGAACTGATTGGTTCATTGTGGAAAAAATCCAGCATGTACACAGTAAAGTCGGTCGGCCCCCGCGGAGCAATGGCTTCGAGATTATCGGCCACAACCACTGCACTGATGGGATCGTATTCAGCGTGTAAAGGAATATGACCATCCTGCCAGTTTGTGGAATGTGGTGCGTGCCCGGTTGGGTCAAATATCTCCATTGTGTTTAACAACGATGCCTCCACGGAACTTGCGTACGAGAACGTGGGAAAGTTTATCCATCTACTGTTGACGTCCCAGTAAAAGTAGGCCCAAACAACCTCAGGAATATATTTCCGAACGAACGGTTGGAAGTAAATAACTACGGGAAAATATTCCAGCCTCATATCTGCTTGCACGCAGTGTGCAGACAACATAGTATTTGGAATAAAGTATGTGCTCTTCTTCGTGCGATCAGAGTCAACATTTCAAACCTGCACTCACATGTGACACTGGCCAGGTAGTTCTCTTAACGCATGCGTGAATATCATCATAACAACCGCCTCAAGAAGGTTATTCCAGTATCCAGGTACTCGTAGACAAAACAAAAAATCCAGCAGCTAGATCTACTCCATAGCCTATCTAACCTTATGGAGTGTCCTCCTGTAGCTGCCTTGTCAATGGGAAATAGCTGGCTAGTACAAAGTTTATTTGGGACTTGCAGAAATTTGTGAGCAAGAAGCATGTTTTTGTGAAAATAACAATATTCCAGGTTGAGCGAGTCCGTTTTTGCTCCCCGAAGCATATTACAGGACAGTACACATCTCGTATTTCTTGTTTGAACATATTCAGTCGGCTTAATGGCTTGGCTAGGAACAGAGGTGCGGGATTGCTTGTTTGACTTTGAACACAGCTTTCCAAGCCACGGAAAAGCCAACAGTTTGTGCGCAACCTATACACCCTGAATTAATTTTCATCAAGCGTATCACACTGTTGACATTACGAGCTAGTAATGCAATACAGTACTTTTAAAGTCGTCCAAGCCATTTTGAATGGGATTATCTGGATCAAGTTACTAAGAGAAGTGGGAATCCCGCCATGCACTAAGGATTTTTGTTACTTTGTTGATGTCACTAGGCAACACATTCGTCTATGACGAAATGCACATTGCTTCCTGCCGCTCAGAGTCACAGTTTGTGCAGGTCAGCCAGTAATGTGTCCATCCACTGGAGTTCGCACTGGTATCCAGTTCTTATTAACATCTACATACGTCGGATACACACTGCATGGTGACAACACAAGTGATTTATTTTGAAAACAATGATCCAAGGATGAGGTCAGTAGGTGCTCACCTGGAGTCAGATGTTCGGTGGATTATTGCTCGTAGACCCTTACACCGAACGTCTTATCTGAATGGTATTTTTATGGCGAGGTTATTACCAATCCCCAGATGCCGCAGCCCACCGCCATGGTTAGCAAGACGCTTACATCCAGATTCTTGTAACCCCGAAGATATTAGTCATAGAACCATAAAGAGTTTTCGAAACTTTACACATGCCATTTGATCTTAGCAACACTGCTCAGACTTCCCAATGTTCCATTCGCAAGGTCTGTCGTGGACTGAACGATGCACATCCGTAATTGGATGATGCCTCGGCCGTTAGCTTATCGAAGAAACAGCACGGTGCGTAATTGCGTTCACTGTTCGCCAGCTTGTTGCGCCATGGGGTGACGCTGCACTTAGCCGAGTGCTCGGTTGAAACGCCCCGCCCGAACATTTTCGGTTACAGTCTGTCTGCCAGCGATTTTCAAACCCCCTCCCGAAAAAAAGTGGGGCAACAGTAAAGAACCCGGAGTAAACATCTTTCAGGCAAAGCCGTTTCGGTGATTTCGTGAAATATTTTCGCAGTTCCATTCCTACTCACCGAACAGCCCAGGGGTAGGCTACGCTCGTTTTTATTTACAGGTGACGCATAAATGAATTTTAATAATTTGAAAACGGTCATCGTCTATATGGCATCGCAGTCGCATCATCTTCCGCCCCCCTTCAGCGTTAATCGTGGATCCATCCGGCGTGATGGTAGGGGCGATCGTGCAACAGCAATCCGTCGAAGACTGGAGCCCACTGGCATTTTTCTGCACGTGTTTGAAACCAACCAGGTCGTGATATAACGCCTTCGGCAATAAAACCGTCCGCAATATATCACGGTATTGGAAATTCTCGAAATTTCCTTGAGGGCAGAACTTTTACCTTTCTCGCAGACCACAAACAGCCAACATACTCTGTGTTCGACTTCCGACGGGTATTCCGCCACAGAAAACCAACGCCTGGGTTAAATCACCCAGTTCACGGCCGAAATTTGTCACAATACAAGTATTTATAACCAATTCTTCGATGCCCTCTCGTGCATCATTGTTACAACGACCATGGAAGATAGCTCAGTCGGAGTGGCGGCGATCGACGAGGCACAGGTCAACGATCCGGAAATTGAATAACGCCGTCGATCAAGCTCACTTAAGTTTGAACGCGTCGCAGTGAACTCTTCCGGAGGGATGTTTAGTTGTGACACTTCACAGGATGTCCCTCGCTCGATTATTCGGTTAGATATCCGCCGCCAATTTTTTTGAAAAGTTGCATAACATGTCTCACCCAGCTATACGGTCAACAATCAAGACAGATACCGTGCGTTTCGTCTGGCGCAGTGTCAACTGCGAACTCCGCAGGTGGACCGAACCGTGCGTGCACCACCAATGGTCTAAAACCTCTCTTCACACGCGTGTCTTATCAGAAAGCATTGCAGCTTCCAACTAGCATTTCCGTCGCATACATGTTGGCCTTGTAAACCCCTTATCACGCTCCAATCCACATCTTAACGTAACAGGCAGGTTCACGCATTTGTCACAAGCAATACCGCGTCTAAACTTTCTATCAGGAACCGTGACACAATCATTTCGGAATGTTGGGTTGCCAGGTTTTGTTATTTTGCCATAGTTGACTAAGTTGCGTATGTTGACTAAGCCATCTGTCACTAGGATATAGTCGAATTCGCACCATAGCTCACCACCTGGCAACCAACGTGCTAAGGTGTTTTCATCAGCAACTGCAAGGTTTTCTATCAATTAACATCAACCATTCGCCGTCAAATACAGACCTACATACCACAGACGCTCGGCCAGCCTGTAGGTGTTAGTTATGTTTACCGGACGAGATGGTTGACCCATAATCAACAGGACCCATCAACTTAGATTATTATGTTGAGCAATTTGTCCAACACATGGGAAGACTTCTACTGACCGCACCAAGAGTAAAGACGACGCAAGCGAACGTTGACGTCTGTCAAAGTTTTCGATAAATATCGACAGATACCCGAAGCACTCATTAGCACGACTTACGCCTCGCGACTGCATGCCGCTCTTCTGTATTATCGTGACGCCTTATCATGCATCCACTCAAACGTCGACTCCACCAATCTCTAATATACTCGTTACTGCCGAGTGAGTGGGGATTTGGCAAGTTTCAGGTTGAACGTCACTCAAGTTTGATCGCAGCCTCCGCATTCAGATAGACGACACAGAAAGCTTCATTCTAAGAAGACTGCCTCGAACATCTCTCCGAATGCGGATGCTGTGATAAATTGTGAGTGACGTTTAACTAGAGATGGGCTAATTTTTTACACATTGCCTAATTCACGACCGGTCGTAATCGATTAGGTCGACCCTAAAACCTCCCACTCTATGGGCGTGCAAGGTAACGTTTCGAGTGGCTGGATTCGCATCATGTGGCCCTGAGATTTTATAGATGAAGGACCGGAGATTACAGCCGATTCCGTTTTCTTCTTTTGTGGCAAATCCACTGACCCATTAATCTTATTCTTGTGAAAGCTCCTCGCACCTCGGTTCGTACGTCCGAAATGTCCCCAGCCTTATGTTAACGCAACCCGGAAGTCGTAATGAGAGAAAGGCGAGTCTGAAAACAGATTTTATTTGATTTGCTCACCGTTCAAAAGCGAACCCCAACGCAGCAATTGAAGGCACTGGGAAGCTGGACGTAGGGGCACCTTTGACACGACCGCACGACAGCCAACAAGGAGGACAAGTGTCAACAGGAATCCCAGCCTACCTTCAGAATTCAAACGAGCATCAGAATGATCAAGTAGCGTCCCCAACAGCAATAGATAAAACACTGCTATTCTAGTTAACGTGACCTAAAGTAATGATGATGGCGCGGTTTCAGTACGCAGCCACGAGTAAAGCTGTGATACCGACACCAACACACTAACTCTGATGTCAGTGGTCTGTGGTTAGTTTACATCTACAAAGTAACCTAAGCAGATGCGGCGATACTAGTAATGCAACTCTCACGTCGCAGTAAGTTTAGGATTTGGGGAACGTTGAGGATGATTCGACTACAATCAGTTTGCAACTTCTCCCTGTGTTGTGTGTGCACATTTTTCTGTGGCTTAAGCCGGATGATGACTGTGAACCCTAGATGCTGGAGACCATCTCAGCTCACTCATATCTACTGTTTTTTCGTTCATTTACCATGTTGTGCGATTATTCTTCATGAACCTTTGTCAAACAGTCCTCGTTCGCTCGGTTTTACCATTTCGTCGATCTCGAGGACAGATGGGGACTTGCGGTGTCATCAACAAAACCTAGAAGCAGGTCACTCAAAAACCACGCAATTCCTGGATCTGGGAAAAATAACAGATCTGTTGAAAAATTTAATAATCGAATAACGCAGCTGGCAGCTCCGGGAACCGCGAAGCAACATGAAACTATTGAGATCAGTGTATGTGACTTGAGTGAATGGAATTAAAGAGAGTATAATGGACAAAACGAATTACCATACGTGTTTCCCGCATGTCGTTATTCTCGGCTCATATGAGCTGCCCGTTTGTTTTAACGGTGAAAACTGGCATTAAATGCGGCGGGTTTGGGCTGCGCCGTCCTCGGTTCGTGTTCGGCTTTTGTTCTGAACGATGAGTAAGATTCCTCGAAAAGGTAATTTTGGATCTAAATGATCTATTTCTGTGGTTCTCATTTGCATATCGTGAACTTCTCGCTATTTTCTTCTCAACAGTGGTTGCCCTCCAGTGCAAGAAGAAGAACAAGAATAAAAAGAGCACCCCAAAGGAAAAAGTCTCCAGCACAAAGTGGTAAGTCAAAAGATGTGGATTTCGTTTTTACGTATTACTGCTGTCCGTACATTGGCTCATTTTCAGGGCTGAGCTGGGTTCAGATGTTTCTGCGCTTTATGGAATCCGTTAAACATGCCTGTTTTGCTTAATTGAAGTTCTTTTTTACCGGACTTCGATAACCTGTTTTGAAGAGTCACATTGCTGCAATTGCATGCATGGTTGAGCTTCATAGACTGTGAAGTCCTTAAATGAAATGACTTGTAGTAAATCAATTTAAATTCAATCCTGTCACTGAAGCTGCGGAGGGTGACTTATAGGTTCACAACCAACACGGCGTTTCGTTGGGCCGAAAGAAAACGGAGATCTTGTGATAGCTAGTTTTAACACGTTCAAACCGCGTAACGTCTATGTGACCGGCAATAAGTTTCCATGTTCTGTCGTGTGGGTTAGAAAATAACGACGTCGGAGGTATAAGTGCGGAGCTGGCGGAACTGAAGTGAGCGATTAGGGTTACTATGCACATGCAATTTGGCAATTAGCGCTAGGTGTAGGGTTAGCATACAATGATGGTGTATATTAAGGTAAGGTATCTGCTCCGTGAACATCAATTCAGGACTTTCTGGTAACCGATGTGAAAATACTGTAGGCCCACGTATGCTTGATATCTTGTCTGTTGTTATTTCCGCTGCGTTTGCACCGTACTTCACAAGATGAATAAAGAAATTCCGCACATGTACGCTGTCCATGTTTGTGCTCATCGAAACAACCTCCGTGGTTGTGGTTGAAAAACAGCTAGTTCGGTCATTAATGCTTACGCGTCTACCATGATGATGCTATCCTGAATTATCCAGTACCCATGCGGAGCTTACATCGAGTACCTCTAGATGACTGCTAGATGGGTCTTCCGAAATACGTGCGCTAATCATTGCATCGGCGAAGGTTGCACAACACATCATTGATATGTCAGTCGAATGGATCACTGACATGTCGAAAAGGCGTCTGCCTGGGATTTTCACCCTTTATCGGATGTCTTTTTTTGAACACTAAGGGCTTTTAAGTTGTTTCACTTAAGGTTGTTTTGTTCCCCTTGGTTTCCATATTGGTGTTACCACCTTGGTCATTATTGACTAGTTTGCCTTAAGTGACCATGTTAATTGACGTTTGCGTTGCGTTTCTTCACAGCAACGGATCGGCACAACACCTTACATCTCAACCTGTTGTGCAGAACCATGAGCTCGAGGTAGACGACGTTGATGGCGTACATGAAGAAGAAGAGGAAATACTTGGTAGTGATGAAGACGAACAAGAGGACCCTAGGGATTATTGCAAAGGTTTCTTTCTATCAGTTAATGTTTATAGTTTCAGGTGGCTATCACCCGGTGAAAATAGGACAAGTTTATAATGGCAGATATCACGTCGTGCGTAAACTTGGATGGGGACATTTCTCTACGGTTTGGCTGTGTTGGGATCTAAAGTTGGTTCTTGTTTCAGTTTTGCATAATGTATGTTTCTTTCAGTATGAAGCGGTTCGTCGCAATGAAGGTAGTTAAAAGTGCCTTACATTATACTGAAACAGCCATTGATGAAATAAAGCTGCTTACATGTGTAAGTTTCTACATATTGCTTTGTAACGGTTTGATAAATCAGGTCCGTGATTCAGCTCCAGATGATCCTTTCAGAAATAAAACTGTTCAGCTGTTAGATGATTTCAGGGTTTCTGGTGTTAATGGGCATCGTATCCTTTTCAATTTGAGGAAACAGTTTACAATGAGGTTCACGTTATGCGTATATTGTTACCTTCCTGGTTTATTATTGATATCTTAGACGTAAAGTTTGTCATCAGATCTGTATTGACATGTAGACTAGTCATTCTGTGTTTATGTCGGCGATTTATATTGGATTTAAGACCACCTGCCGAACCTGAGGTCCACAATTGCGCCCTGGCTCTCAGACGAAATGGGCTTGCTCTTTCAGATTTCATACCGGCGCTCCTCAGTGAAAGTAATGGGGCATCAGTGGAGACCTTGGCTCGGTTGCTTCCTCGAGCTTGGATAACTGAGAGCATCAGTCTTTTCCGAAGTCACTCGAAAATAGTGCTCATACTCGGGAATTGTGGCTGGGGTTATTATGGAAACTACAAAGAAAGGTTCGATCCAAGGTACTGCCAGGGTTCTGACATCCCGTGTACTTACTGGGCCCACTAGAGTTCTGGAGACAACAGGGGGGAACAGGCAGTGTTTAGTCCTGGACGAGGGTGTGTTGGTCACATTTTTGCTCTTCGCCAAATTATGGGGCAGCTTCAAACGTTCCACCGGCCAAAAATGTTCATTTTGATCGGCATTAAAGGTGCGATCTACGCTGTTGGAGCGTATCGAACAAATATGAACACGGTTCGTTTACCCAATTCAGTTGGTCAGAATTTATGGTGAACCTTCAGCGTCAAGAACGGCGTGCGTGATGACTGTCTCCATAGCCGTTCTTGCTCACTTTTGTCGTATACAAAATGATGGAGGACGGAATGTCGCATGTAACCCTTATTTGACGTAAAACTGACGGGTCTGGACTCTGCTGACGACAAGTTGTCTGACAACTTTCAGGCTGCCTGAAAAATGTTAGACACTATCTTCCCCCTTACCACCTATCTTTGGATGCGTTTTACGTCATTTTGCAAACAGCTTCTGCATTATTGTTGGTTCATAGGGTTGTTGAAATTGTTAACTGTTTCCTGTGATCGGAACGTTGTGTGAACGGTAGCGATAGTATGGAAATAGAAGATGGTATCAAGACGATAGTTGTGTTAGTATTGGACGTTTCCGGCGTCGGGGTTCTCTCTATGAAACCCGTGGGTGGCGTCTTTAGGGCAGCTGTAAAAGCTATAGTTTGCAACTGTGAAACGTGACCTCTGAGAGTAGAGGGTATGAACCGCCTATGAAGCATTTGTTCATCGATGTCTACGTTCGATCGCTCGCATCGAGTAACTGACGGATGGGTGACGGCGAAATAGATTTAGCAGAATGCTAAACGAATTCATCCTATTAACCCTTATGCATGCACATAGTTGGCCAGACCGTGTACTAAGTTTCCTAGCTGTTTGTCTGCCACACTAAACATTGCCGGTGTCTCGACCGGCTGGCATAAGGTGCGAGGCGGACATGTTGATCTGCTGTGAGGAAGTGAGGTTACTCCCTGGGGGGTTTGTCACTGTTGATCGGGTTCACCTCCAAAATTGGTAGCTGTCAACGTTAAATGAGGTAGCCATCATACGAGGTCGGATGCTTGAGTTGTCTGTGAAGTATGTTATTAATGAAGCAATGTGGTGAAAGCTAGAGGGAAGCCGACTCGCTGATGACGCCCCGCTTTCACTTACCGTTAATTGAAAGGTGTGGATATCTTGGTATTGTGTTTGAGCCTAGGTGTACATGTATTCAGTAATCTTCTCTGCGCTCTAGTTTGCTTGTGCTCCATTATTGTATAACAGGTGGGCACCGGAGTGAGCCACTAGTTTTGCTGTTTGGTGGTAATGGTTTGGACTAAGATGAAGGGAGGCCGTTGGTTTGTCCGCTAGGACGACTTCATGTCGGTTACTACTAACAAATTTTGTTGCTATTGCAAGGACCCTTCGATATCTTGTTCTCAGTTGCATTAAATTGCGCCAGTCTGGTTGGACTCGTGAGACCCTAACACGCTACTGTGCGCTATTGTCGATCTTGATGTGCATCTTTCATCCTGGCCCTGTACGTATTGTATGTTGAGCAGGTGATAATACATTGGTTGTTTCATTACCTAATGCTCGAATCAGTAATGGCGAAATAGCGTTCATGTTACATACTCATGGCAGATTTGAGAAATAAAAGAATCAAAATGGGTATGTTTTCGTGAGCGAAACAGCTCCACCAGCGCGCTGGTCGATCGAATCCGTTGTTGCGTTGGGTCATCAGGGCTAAAATGAAATAAGTAGTCGACGGTCCGACCATTCTACGTCGTTTGCGTTATTTTCTTACGGCTCTGCCCACCAAGGCGAGCCGTAATAATTTGCACAGGTGACACCATTACTGAAGAATTTGCGTTCATACGTACGGTATTCATACGAGATGGCTTCCCGGGTAAGTTGACAGATAAAGCCATGCAACAGCGGAGTTAGAGATCAGCTACACTTAGTAGAAGTCCTTACATGCCGGATTACCTTTCAAGGGCGATACGCTATCTAAAACTATCACGCGTAGGCTCGCAGGTACAATTAATACGTTTTACGCCGCCAAGTTATCTGTCCACATTAAGTCCAATCCGGTTTTGTGCCTCCGCCTAAAAGATGAAGTGCCTGTTTCTGCAGCCCCGTCTTGACCATACTCATTCACTCGTTTTTGTGGGACCAGTTGTGTTGACTACACGACCAGACGCCTATCTGAACAGATCAGGGAACACCACACAGCTTGGCTCAACAGTTGATTAACGAAATCTGTCAACAGTACCATACTGTCGCACCTGGTGGATCCGAATCACTTTGTCAATGTCACGGATACATTTCTTCCAACCTACCGAGTTAAGGCCACTCAGTCAAGAGTGATGAGGCGTAGGATTCTGTTCATAGCAGAATCTAATGGAATTCGCTTGTATAACCCACCCATATGCGCCCAGAAACGTTTTGTTCAGGATTGGGATCTGCCTTACCCACCCCCCTGTTAGCCTGTCAAGACCTCATTGTTCAAGTGGGTACTTGATTGCAGTGTGACGTTGATTTGACTGACCTAACTAGCCACCGATTCCTCGTTTACCTCTTCCCCTAATGATTACCCTGAAAAGTGTGTGACATGCGTGTTGCATTTAGCTTCATTAACTCTTAACTCTGGTACACCGTATAAAACTGCTGGTGCTTCTGCTTGTTGTTTACCTGATGGCCGCCCATGAAGTCTTTTTCAGTTACCGCAGACACCGGTATATTGCGCACCGTAACAAATGTTTTGTCAAGCGCTTCGTTGCTTCCCGTTACTGTCCTCATGTTTTGCTTAATGTTTAAGCAAGTACTCTAATTTTCACGTCTTGTTCTCCATGGCTGGCCGCATCCGTTTTCGGATTAGCCAATCGCAGTTGTCGAAACCAAAAGGCGCCGGTGCAAAACCGTCACCACAAGTGACTTACTGTGAACCACGAAGTTCTACTCACGCACCGTGTCCAACGTTAGCCTGAAAGATGGTTTGAGGAGAAAAAAAAATTTCAACGTGCAATGAACGAACAAGACTGAAAAGGAAGATAAAAGCCACCGCGACCCAGGCCTGTAAAATGGGGACCGGTTGACTTGCCAAATGACGGGGATCATTAGTTGATAAAAATGAACGAATAACGGATTGTTTTAATTTACTCACTTCTATCATACCTATCGCTTCTTTCATTGCAGTGTGCCGTGAGTACGTTGGTGATCTACCACCCCGAGATGACTAAACCGTTCTACTAATAGTGGTCCTCAAGTGCAGCTATGTACGCTTTGTTGTTGAGTACTAACTGAACTTAAGTGTGCAAAACATGAACAAGCCTAACTTGCGATTCACCTCACGAGTTGTGTGCTGGTATACTGTGGGCTATGGTAAAGTCGTTGGCCTCGTGGTTTTAGAAATCTCACTACGCTGCACAGACATACTTGCATGTCATCTCGGTGGCTTTCTAACGGATCATTAAGGTGAACCTCTAGCCCAGTGTGCTTAGTGAACATTTCTGTCCCTCTCCGTTCTGGTCATGCGCTGTGCAGTATTCCCTTACTTTTCGGCCACTTTCTGTCTTCCACCCAAATTTGCCTCAACAGTTCTGTAGGCTTTGTGTTCTGGTATTTGCTTGTTTTCTTTAATTATTAAAAAGATGTTTGCATGGTGTTCGAGGTCCTCGGGCATAATTTACTGAAGCTGATCATCAGATCGTCCTATCGAGGTATCCCGCTTGAGAATGTGCGTTCCATTATCAAACAAGTGAGTTTCTCTGATTTTGGTTTCCATTGTCACGACTTCAAACTCGAGAGCCAGTTTTACGAACCTGACCTTTCCCAAATCTCTGTGACTGTATATGTGTATCCATGTACGCTCCGAACACTATTGTGGTGGATATTCAGCGATTTGTTGGCTGTTTCGTGTGTGGATTTCTATCTGCTTCTTGCCAATTGTGTCGACTGTTTGGCAGTTGGTAGTTGCTGTTCGTGTCACTATCTTGATGCCCAATTTATAGTGTGCACTATGTAGTATAGCCACGCTATGAATTACATTTGATTGGCGTCGAATCTTTCATATATCCGAACCCCATGACATGCGCTGACCGTCTGGCCGTTTCCTCCGACGTGGTCAAGTACACGCCGACAGGCCACGAAAGGGTAAACGATCGACTGGAATGCGTAAGGCTTACCTCTAGCTGACAAATCTAGTGGAACGAAATCACTGCGCTCAATGACCGGCATGGTTTGTGTCTGACAAACATCACTGTGCAGTTCGTCGTTACTACACGTGGTTAGTACGCCGGTGGTTGAATACAGACACTGTGAATGTCTACGCAGTTTGGCCAGATTTCGCAGCCGTGGAGAACGACATACGGTTTCACCATGCCTTCGACTCTTGGCGAAAGACAGGTCATGCCAGCACCGCGATCAGCAAACAGCATCCTGGCTTTTGTCGCAGAGCTGATGTGGCATCCCACTGGTGCTCAGAAATTAGATTAACTCTTCGACTATATTTAACTAATCACCGAGCCTACATGTGGGTACCCTGGATTTTGCAGGTCAAGGCACCAGCCTAAGAAACTGGAATCTCGGATCTCCCGAAAGTGCCTTGAGCCGTTTGTGAAACATCGCAAATCGGTGCTATCCCGTTTCGGAGCCTGGTAATTAATCATTTCCACTCCCATGTGCTCATGATCAATCTAAGTCTTCTATCGTCTCATGCAGTGTGTTATGGAGAAAGTCGGTGCTAAATCGTTGCACGCCCCTGTTGGGCTCGTTGTAGCTGTAGATTCCTTCAGCGCATCCCCGCTTGCTAGGCAGTCTCTGATTCTACCTCTGAATTGATTCAGCATCCTCCTTGACGTTTAGTGGACAGTAGTCGGCTTTCTGTGCAAGGATTTGACTGTAAAGCTAAATCACTTGCAAACACTCCGTCTTCTAAAGATGTGGCTCCAAGTGCTGAATATTCACCTTCCAGAGTACGTAAAGCTTGACTTGGTAGTGTTACGGCGTCTGATTAGCCGATTGTGTGGTCAGTGCATTCATAGGCAAAACGAACCCAAGCCTGCTTCTCACGGGTGTCTCGTTCACTCGTCACCTATGGTCTGCAAGGCATGATGACAGGTAGCAGCTTTAACTCACTGTGATTCTCTCAGTGATAAACTCACCCACTTTTATCAACTCGTCTTGAAAATGAAAACGATTTGAACAAATCCCCAGCCATTCAGTTCGGCTTCCTCGTCGCAGTTTATCGGGACTGGTTATCAGCTCCCTGCCTAGAGCTGGACTCCCATCTTCAAAAGGAACTGAAGGAAGTTCATCTAGACCGAATACCGTATGGTATCTCGTGTAGTAGACGAACATTAACCGATAATAGGTCATTGTGCATATGTGATGGCATATACACCGACGTTGGTGGCTGTTGAAAGTGACCTAAGCTTTATTGCAAGCTAAGTAGGTTCGCATGTCATTCCTGTCTCACCCGGCTTCTTGATTCCTGTTCTGGTGATGTAAACCAGCTGTCGAATGTGGCGGCTATCTTCAACCCTAATCCTCTGCATGTCTCGCCTCATAATCTTCTCAGACATCTCTTGAGTTCCACACGAGTGGATCCGCAAATTTAACCCTACTTGCTTCCGAATTAAATGTGTCGACAAACGTCAAGTTCGCAGGTTTTCACAGCACCCCCACTTGAACAGCGGTGTCACATACATCGGATGTGTATCAGACCAGCGGCAGCTCGAGCAGTAGTACCTAAGGACTTTTTCAAAGCCGAAAGTGATCCTAATAAATACATGCATCTTATTTCGGAGAATTCATGTGATTGGGATTAGCACACTGACAGGTTATGGGGACATTTAGTTCACTTAATTTAGTTGCTCCAATGTGTCTGGCAACAAAGGACTATTCCACTGAATTGTAGATGAACTTAGCACATACAGGCGCATGATGAGAGTCCAGTTAGTCTTGAAAGCGATCATACGAACAGCGTATGCCAACCGTATAGTCACTCGTACCCCAGAAATGCCTCGCCGGATGACCACGAGCTGAAAGCCAGTCGTTTTCAATTCAAGTCCGCAACAGACTCACCGTTGCCTTAGCAACCACTGAAGTAAGAATGCTGATCCTACTCCGCAGTTATTTCCCGGCTCAAAGGGCCGGTTCACCGTTCATTGAGGTCTCAACACATGGTTTCGCTTCTTGTTGCCGTGTTTAAGAAGCACAATGGTTGCATCTAGCATGATAGTTTGTCTCAGATCATATTTCAGTGTATCAGGTCTTTGCTAAATATTCACCATCCGTGACTGAGTTTGGAGGCTGTTGGTGTTTGGGTTCCATTTCTCGTTGCTGTCTTCGGTGCGGTATTTTGGCTGTCAAACAGGCTGGTTGAAGACCGAGGAAGTTCATGTGGCCTATGTGTACCTGTGCTGAACAGTGCGCTTAAAGATTCCATGGCCAGTGTAGCAGTTCCAGTGGAACGACTTGAGTCGGCAAGCATTCACAAGAGTATGAAGTGGAGATAATGTGGAAGAGGATTACGAGACGACCGAGTGGCAACACAGCTGCTCGATCGCGGCATATCAGATCACTGATGTTACGCTATTTATGCTGACGGCCATCCAAATCTAAAACAAACAGGTGGTAAGTGTCTGGTAAAAGGTGGATGCACTTTTATTCCGTGGGAACCACTTTGGCGACCAAGCTGTGTAGGGATTGTAAGGGCTTGGCGCTCTAAGTGTATGTGCCGAGATGGTGCTTGTGTGAATGTGGCAATGACCAATAGTGTTCCATTCTGGACACATTTGGACTTCGAGTGAACGTTTTCTTCAAGTTGGACGGTTGGTTTGATTGGATGTCTTCAGCGAGTCTACTTTGAGCTGATTATTTTGGATGGCCAATGCAGATAATGTACCCGTGTGCTAAAATCAAGTCGCTTCCAATATTAGGTTACTCCAGTTCATAAAGCATCCCCGCTCTTCTCTTCATGTTCTCAACAAAAACAAATGCTCTTCGGACGATATGTGCTTGAGATGTGGGTGTACCTGCGAGTTTGACATTACCCAAAATGCTTTCACTGTGAAAGATTTCAAACTATATTAGGCGGTCCACTGACCGGATTTTCGTTTGTGATCACTAAAACGTGGTACGAAAGTCGTCATGATCCATCCTTCCATAAATAGGTAGGTTTCATAAGTAGCTACTTGGCTTACTTTCACTTATAGCTGGTTTGTTTGCAGGGTATAGGCACCTTGATGCTGTTTGAATCTAGACAGCTACCTTTAGTACTTTGTTCCCTTGTCCTTCTTTTTTCTTTTCTCTTCCTGCACAGGATTTGCTTTTTCTTCCTGGTTGTGTGGCATGTGAGAACCACTGATATGTTGCTCTCTACGATGACGATAATGACCTGGCTGCCCGCTTCCAGGGAAATATTAAGTAAGGCATGAGCAGCGAAGGAGCATCACTGTCGTAATAACCGGGAGTCGGTTTTCTGCAGCTCTAACACAGGACGTCCAGACTCCTTTGAGAATTCTTGCTCCATTTCGTACTGGCCACTAATGTTTTTTCCCCATTACGGTGCACTGATGTCAGAGACTCGATAAGCTGTGATTTCAGGCAGGAATAGAGCGAGCGGTACCAGTCCTGATACGAAGTACCGTAGCTCACCTCTACACATGATGTTAGTCACTGATGGGATGGCCACCTCCAAGCGGGCCGCTGAACTGAACACTCTTTACTGTTCTCCAGGCCAACTGGGCTACGCAGTCAAGTGCCTTGAAAAAGGGTTTTCTCCCATGGACCGTTTTCACCCATTGCTCTGTGATCACAGTCGAGTTAATGACTCACTTTCTCTTTCGAAGTCATTGCGGTCCATCAGACGAATGCGAGTGGTCTTATTGTCGCTGAACTGTCAGTCAATTAAGCCCTCCATGGCTGTACTGGCTACCAACACTAAAGTAGTCAGTCTATGTTTAGCAAACTGGTGATCGCTGTGTTGACCTTCCAAGCTTTACGAGTCCCGCTCTCATACCGAGGCACTCTGAGTAATCCACAGAGTAGTCTCGGTAGCGGGTTAACACTACTCCAATATCACCGGGGACTCGAGATCAAGACTCGGATGCTCGCTGCCCTGATGCACAACCAGATTCTGGAAACTATTGAGTGTTGTAAAAGTGAGCATCTGCACTATTGGTTCTGGGTGCTGGTGGTCTGATCTACATGTCTAGTAACTAGTATGGTAATTTGTTGTTTATCCATACCGTTGACCACGTCTGCTTAGAGTGGTTTCTCTTCTGCAGGGCAAGTGATGGACTGCAAGGCGCTATCTGATGCTGATTGCTACAGTGCAGTAGGTTACTTCTGAATTGCACAGCGATTCCCAGTCGAATGCTTTTGGTGTTGGTGTTTGCCATTTCATACAGCTATGGTCGCTCAATTACAAAGGGGGCCACGGATCGTATACCTATCCAGTTCTCTCCGGATGTTTTCAAGCTGTTCGCTTTTTTGCTCAGGGTAGAAGACGTGAACCGTCTTCAAGTATTTGACCACCGATGTCTGCGTTCAATCGCTCGTATCGGGTGGCATCAGCGCGTAAGTAACGAGGAGGTTAGGAAGCGGGTGTTTGGTAGTGATTGTCAGACGAGTTCTCTTGTCCAATCTCTACGTTTACACAGGCTTAGATGGTTAGGTCATGTATTAAGAATGCCAGTTAGTCGTCTTCCACACCGAGCACTATTCGCTGACACTGCGACCGACTGGTGTAAGGTGCGAGGTGGACAGACAATGACCTGGCGTAGGGAAATGAAGTCGTTCACGAAGGGGTTGGCCACCGTGGGTCGTGTTCGTCTCCCGGGCTGGGGTCCTCGCGACTCACAGAGTCGGTGGTTGGAGACACTAGGTGAGATGGCGGCTAATCGAGCTCAGTGGCGTGAATGTTGTCGTTGTTTGTCCGAGCTGTCTGTGAAGTGAGTGCATTTAATGACGCGTGGCAGTGAAAGCCGTAAGGAAGCTGTCTCGCTGATGACGCCTTACTCTCACTTGCAGCTCGGTTGTGTTGTTTGCAAGGTGTAGGCACCTTGATGCTGAATGTTTGAATAGGGACGTAGTCATTTTCAGTAGTTAGGTCCCTTCCCGTCCCCTTCTTTTTCCTTCTCTCTTTCTATATAGGGTTTGCTGTTTCTTCATGGTTGTGTGGCAGTTAAGCATTAGTGTTAACCACTGATGTATTGCTGTCTATGATGATGATATAAGTCGCATGTACGATACCGAAATATATTTTCGTACTCTGGTAGCCCGCACCAATTAGTATGTATCTGTTGACATTTGTGCTAGTCGCGCTTGTAATCATATTGCGACAGGTATGCTGTAGCTTCCGGCTATTATTATGCCCTCAAAGCAGGACTACTCGGTCTTGTTCGTGAAATTTCTTCACAAAGTTGCCAGTAAAAAGGAGTTTCGTACTTTTCGCGAATGAATTGAAGTACAGTATGCTTGCGGTCGCCACGACTATGAGGGCTGCTAATTCCCAGGTCCTGTGAGACACCATCCCGTGAAACGTACGACGGGTAGGAAGTTCTCGGGGCGACTGTATTTCGTACACCCTTTTCAATCACAAACATTTCACACTTCTTACCAAACGGGCTATTACTTAACTGGCAACTAAAAGTATAGTTACTATTAATTTTTCAAAACGCGCTTACTCTTAGTTCGGAAGGTCAAGACAGGCGTAAAATCTTTTCGGGCGCTTGAACTTTTTTAATCGGCGGTTATTAATGCTTTAATGAGTTTTGCAGTCCAGCGCAGCTGTTCACCAACAACGTTGTTATCTCTGTTTTGTCTGGCATAGCGATCTATGCGGCCTCGCTTCAATTGGTTGCAGCACGGCCATTTTCTTGTTGACTTACTACCCGATGCAGCCGGTTGTTGCAAATGCTCCTTACTCGTTTATCCGGCCGTCTGCTTGCTCCCTCAGTGGATGTCACCGCTGCCCCAAACGAACAGCTAGAGATAATGATAGGCGAAGAGAACGGATTGAGACCGGAGTAATAGAAAACGCATGCTTGTGCTGTGTAAAGTGACACAGGAAGCATTATGCGTTCTACTTAATCCTGCTTTTTGACCATGTTGCCAGGTATGTGATTTTGTGGAAGACTCAGTTGAGCACCACTTTCACTATCGTACTTTTGGCTTCCTTTTGGAGGTACAGTTGACCCTGGCTCCTGATGGATGTCTCTGGAGTATTGCTTGAGCCCTGCAAATCCTCCAGTGGCTCCAACTCTCCTGTCTGGGTTTTTACTGGACGTATTTTATTTATATGATGGTATTCTTTGAGAATGTTTGTCCTGCATCGACGAGATGCCGAAGAAACTGAAGCGTCGTCTCGTTCATGTGTACTTTAAAGTTACCGCACGTTTCATCTTTTGTTCGTCGAGTATCCATCCATTTGCTATATTTTCAGGTGCTACGTGTTTGCAACTGTAAATTATGTACAGACTGAATTTACTTCTCATCTCGTGTTTCACTCAAATCGATTAATGCAACCCAAAAGTGTTTTGTAAAGTTCTTGAGATTGTAAGCCCTCTAACGTTTTTTATTTAACGCGTATTCACAACTGCATCATATAAATAGAAGGTATCAATTGAGCATAAAATTCATGGACCTCATGGTTTCAAGGTCAATTTCAGAAATAATTTGGTTACTTTTCGGTGCGCCCTGAGAACCTTGCCGAAGCCAGCTTGTGCTTAGCCTCATTAGAGAGATGATCTTCCATCAACGATACGTACAGGGTCGTTTAATAACATTTCTCGTACAGTAAGTATAGTTTCAGGATAAACATTGCTTCGTATAGTTTCAGTCCATCTTACAATGTTAAGTTCGTGCGTCGCAATTGTGTTTAGTCGACTGTCGTAGACCGTGCCACCACCTTCTGGAGATTTGCGATCTCGGTCAAATACGATCACGTCAGGTAAGTTTTTTACATCTTTTTTGATATCGCGTTTCCTCCACACTGTAAATAAACACTCTTAATGGTTGACGTACCCCGTGCTACTTGTCCATTGCATTAAGATGTAATGACATTGGTGCGTAGGCATTCAACAGGTCTCAGTGCGACACTCTTCCTACCGGTACAACCCCAATGCCTCCGAGTTCCCCTACTGGGGACTGGTCGGATTAGTCAAACGCAGCTGGTATTCCCTGTTTTTAAAGATCTGAGAACGAGCTCAAGGTTTCGGATGAACGTTCCCTTGGAATTCTGGGAAATTCGCGAACATTTCGATTGGTTTTCCGGGCGAGGTCCACTCGCTGTTTAATGCCATCGTATAACCTATTGCGGTTGGTAAGCCAGGTTAATAGTAAAGCTTGGTGCACCATCTCGGGCTGATGGTGGCAATTCAGGATAAAACCGTGTGCCGTGGTCTCGTATACAGGCAAACAACTACTGGCCCCGTTTGACAGGATAGTCGGTCCGAGGAACTGTTTCGAATAGACGACTTTTCGCCTCGACATCTAAGAGCTTCTAGCCAGTGGTACATGCTTACTCAATTGACCAATCTGACTCACTTTTTTCATTTTTCTTGACTACATTCACTGCTATATATTGTCAGCCTTTTTGTCCTTTCTCGTAATTCGCAACTAATGTGAAGTTGTCGCTTGGTAAGCACGCCTTTCAAGATCATTCTTTCACTCCGCGGATCGAGCCCAAGCTTCAAGTGTGCTAAGTGTTCTTGGCAAACAGAAAAATGCAACTTTTTGGGAAACTATCACATCATGGTTTGTCACTAACTCTTTAACACGGCTGTTTTGATTTTTCTTCGCACTGCGGACGTCAAAATTTGTTGAATGGCGACCTGCTGTCGTAATGTTCTGTATCATCTCTTCGTTTTTTGGCTGAGTTTACTTTGCCTTCGCACATTGATGCTTCTTCATTACCTTTCTTTCCAGACTCTTCAAGGTTTGCATTACCTTCACACGAAGTGTCAGATTATTCACACAGACATTAAACCGGAGAACATTCTTGTTTGCATTTCGGATTCGCAAATTAGGCGAATCGCGGCCGAAGCATTAGACGCTCAACGACGCGGTTTGCAGCTGTCGGGATCCGCAGGTTTGTTATGGTTTCAGTTTGATAGAGTCGACTGAGTTTTTGCACCTTCACTGTCAGTCAAAACTGGTCTTGATCTTCGAATTCCCACAGGTTTTTCCCGTAACCCACTCTAATGGGGGTACACTAAATTCAAGTGTTTTCAAATCCACCAGTAATGCATGTCTTCATTGGACGTAGTTTTGAATTTCGGCTGTTGTGCATGCGCATCGAACGTGGTTATGACCATTTGTTGGGTTTTTGTAAACTTTATGCTCTTTGAGCATGGTATTTACAAACGAACCGGACGTATGTCCTTGCTAAGTTATGGAAAGTTGTGATACTTTTGTTTGTAATCCATTATTTTTGGAGGTACATTTCATTCGGTGTCTTGTTTAACAACTGTAGTGTTTCGTTTTGCTTAGAAGATAAAATCGGGATCGGTAGGTGTGGCTGATGAATGTTTTCTGGTGTCTGCCGTTTTTGACTGGTTTGGAATCATCATTGGTAACACGCAGCTTAACACTACTCACCAAAACTAAGTTTATCAGTAGGTTTGGTCCCGTAGATCTCATTCTTCTTTTTCAGATTGTGGGACTCATGACTCAAGTAATCCGCTGATGGGAACGTTTGGAGGTATGGTCATTCGGATTCAGCGGCGTAGCTTTTTATGTCTTTCTAATGCGTTTGTGAAATTAGGACAACTAATCATTCGAGGTAGTGGAACTCACAGGGACGCTATCTTGTGAGGTAGCACCGCTATTTCACCTCGATAGTTTATTTGCATCCTGCACCTTAATGTTGATTGCTTGAGTTTAGAGGATTGTTACTAAATGACCCCCACTCCCCCACCGTCATTAAATATAAGTCGGATAGCATAGTAAGAAAACTATTTCGAAGAGTTCATATTTGATTTATTCATACCCCGTCAACGAAACTGGGTCTTGACGCGGTGTGACGACTTGCGCATGTTGATGCCCTGTTGAGCTAAACTAGACGGTGTGACGGTCACACCGACAGTCAGTCTTACCACACAGGTGAATGGGTAGTAATATTGTAGTGGATTGTCAGGCCGGAGGTGCGAGTTTTCGAGCGCTCGGCCGAATACCTCAACACCGGTGGGGGAGGTACGTTCAAAAGCCTGCCGCGATCGAATCAAGAACAACGTGCGCGACCGGGTGAGTCATCGCTCGACTGGATCGGACCAACGGGCGAGGCAGGGCAGGCGAAATACGACAGACGGCCAGATCGGAGGCGTGGTTTTTCCAACATTTAGAGGAAAATCTCGACGCGATGTTGGAACACGGTCAAGGCCAACATTGGGTGGATGGCGGACAGCACGAGCAGCCGAACGAGCCATCGTGCAACGGAATCGGACAAACAGACGAAGAACGGCAGGCTGGAAAGCCCCCGGTAGAAGGCGCCGATCTCACACGTAAACCGGTCAGAAGTGCACACGACGTGTGAACGGAAACCGGGAGGTGTTGCGGGTTGGAATTATGACTCATAAACGAGAGAGCGCGCGTTGCATGTGACTGGTGATTTGGACAATAAATATTGTGCTTTATTGGACGCCTTCTCGCTACAATATGACGAACCACGTACTTCTGATCCCCTAGATTGGGGTTTGGAAGGAGGTTGGCATCTTATCCTATAAAAAGCATTAGCTTTGGTACACTGCCACCTACCTACTGCTTTGCAACACGGGCTTTTGAATCAGAGGCTTTCGTTACGAACCCTGATCGTTCTGCCGTTTAGGTCTGGGCGTCCTGACAGTGTCTCAGCCGTTACGCAACCATGTATATTGGCAACACCAATAAATCGATGTTGTGAACCAGGTTACCCTGTCTGCTGCATGCAGCAGAATGGATAGGCGAAAACATACTACTGCTGCCCCCACCCCCATTGTTTTATCAAATTTAGCTCTCAGGCTCCTCCTGACCCTCTTCCTGGCAAATACTTTACAAGTCCCACAACAGATATAGCTGGTCATAATAACACTACCCCGGTGACTCCCATCTCTTACCATTCAGCCTCAGGTGCCCCTCTTCTCGTGCTTCGACCTGGAGTGCCGATTTATGTAGGTGCCCTCAACGTTAGCGCTCTAAAACAGGTCTACAGACCGCTCTTTGAATGTTGATGTCTGCTGCGTTTCAGGGACTAGAATTCAAGACAGTAGTCAACGTATGGAATTGGCGGCGTCCATATTGTCTACTGGATAATGGCTATGCACTTCGAAGGACTCCACGGCCGCCGCTACTGGTCAGGCTGGAGCAAGTGCAGTCCTCAGCACTACGGTCTCAGCTGCATTGGTAGATTGGATTCCTGTTAACACTAGACTTCATGCCGCCCGCCTGAGGGGTTCTATTTGAGTCAGCCCTAGATTCAAAGTCCTCAGAAACTTTCTCATTGTGCTTGTTTGTACTCTGACTGACTAGTGACATCCGTGCCCAGGGTGCGTTTTGCCCGGATTTGGCCGCTCTCTTTCGGTTTATACAGTTTTGATCGTTATTTTGGCCTTATATATATATGAACGCCCAGGTCGACCGCCTTGGTGAGGCTGAATCTGGTTTAAATGGTGGATTTGGAATAGCTCTACGCCTCTCGAATAATGGCGACCGGTTGTTGCAAATGGATACCGGGCATAAATTATTTCTAGCAGGCGCTAGTAGACATCGTGCGCGTCATTGTTATATTTGGTGCCTCCTTTAGAATCAGATCTGATATCAAATAGCCTATACAACTGCCAGTTATAGGTGGCGGGGTTCCATTCAGGACTGTCGTTCTTATCGGAGCAAATGCTTGAATTTAGAACCACCACTAGAACTGAGGTCCACAGTTACTTTTCAGTTTTCAAACGTAATAATGCTGCTGAGCGGAATGGTCTCGTGCTGGCATTTTTCAAAGTTTGGAAGGCGTTGTTAGGAGTCTGGTTTATGATGCCTCAATTTGTGTAGACGACATAGGATATTACTGTGTCGCTCGATACTAGTACCCATATTCAAGGAAAGTGTTTGGTGCTCTTGTGAAAACCACGCATGAATTAGCTTGCCCCTAGCCATTACTTAGGTTCTAGCACCCATTATAATTCGTCGACTCACGACAGTTCGGCAGACAAATGTTAGGAAAGAACAGGTAGGGTTTCGTCCTGGGCGAGGATGTATTTGTCAAATGTGTACTGTTCGCAAAATTCTGCAGTAGCCTCATGTGTAGCGCCGGCCACCAAATGCCGTATTTCTCGGCCGTAACTGGAGCTGAAGTATGGGAATAAGACGCTGATAGTAAGTTTGCAAATTTGGTCGGCACACCCCCGTGTTCGGGCGGCTCTGAGAGTGTAGATCAAGCTGCATGCCTTAAATATCTCGAATATTGAAACTAGCCTATCTAATTCGAAGAAGCTTCCGCGTCAAAAGATAAGTCACCAGTAAGTGTTTGTCGATCAATTACAAGTTTTTTTTCTGAAGAAAACTGACTGATCCTGATGATGCTGACGACAAAGTGTTGCTGTTTGACAACTTTCGTGCAGCACAAACAGTGCTAGACGCCATTTGACACTCTGTTTAACGTTCCGGAATGTGCTTTGCATTCTCAAATTGCGAGGTGATTTCGCAAAATTGCTGTTATTTCGTAGAATTGATATTAGACAATGAAGTTATGGAGGTTATTGACCGGTTTGTGTATTTGGGAAGCAGCATCAGTGACGGCGGTGGAGGTGTGGGGGATGAAGTAGACGCTCGTATCTCTAAGGCTAGGGTGTTATTTACTAATCTGGGACACCAATGGCGACAAGTAGGCATCTCTCTGGGAGTTGAGGATCACGTAAATGGGGCTACTGTGAGGGCTGTATAACTTTACGACTGCGAAAGTTTGTTACTCAGGGTAGAAGACGTGAGTCGTGTTCAGGTGTTTGACTACCGGTGTCTGCGTCCGATCGTTCGCATCGGGCGGCACGAACGAGTAAGCGGCGGAGGGGTTAGGAAGCGGGTATTTCGTCATAATTGTCAAGCAAGTTCTTTTGTTCAGTCCTTACATTTGCACAGGCTTCGATGGTTAGGTCATGTACTGAGAATGCCAGCTGGTCGTCTGCCACACGGAGCACTCTGCCGACGTTGCGGCCGCCTGGTGCAAGGTGGAAGATGGTGGCTTGGTGTAGAGAGATGAAGTTCGCGATGGGGCGGGCCACGATGGGTCGGGTTTGTTTGCTGAGGTGGGGACGTCGTGACCCCCAGGGTCGGTGGTTGGAGACGTTAGGTGAGATGGCGGCTAATCAGGCTCAGTGGCGTGAATGTTGTTCGTTCGAGTTGTCTGTGAAGTGAGTGTATTTAATGACGTGGGCAGTGAAAGCCGTGCCGAAGCTGTCTTGCTGATGACGTCTTTCATTTACAGCTCGGTTGTTTGTTTTTGAAGGTGTAGGCACCTTGATGCTGAGTGTTTGAATACGGACGTAGCTATTTCTTTGGTAATTGGGTCCCTCGCCCTTCCTTTTTTCCCACAGGATTTGCTTTTCTATTTATTTGTGGTTGTGTGGCGGTTAAGCATCAGTGGGAACCATTGTTATATTGCTGCCCGCGATGGTGATGTTTCTCATAGGTCGCCTGTATGTTCCACTCCGTAATTTACCGGTGTTCTGTAACTTCGCACTGACTATACATATTTGATTGTTCCCTGTCCCTATCGGTTAACGGGATAAAATGGATTTGACGTTTCACATTTACTGTTTTCTCGTGGTTAGTAGGTAATAGGAACAATGTCTGCCCTAATTTCGCTAGTAATGTTGGTGAACGTTTTGCGGTGCAGCAGTATATGCCGGAAATTTGTCGTACATGTGGTGGAGGAGAGGTGGAAGTTCTTTTTTGGTGCACGTTTTGGTGCCGGCCTTTTTGTCCCATGGATGTGGTGATCAGTTTGTCATACGTGGCTATAGGCGAGCGTTGAATGGATAATGCGGGATGTAATCACTTTAGGTTTAGCAGTAAACCCTTGCGGCACCAAACTTGCATCCTGTGTCTTATCAGTGTGCCACAAAAGGACTTCACTGGGTAAAACCACCTGCTAGTCCTAAGGATCCAAAACGAGAGGGAAGTACCATCCGTTAGCAGTATGAGTGTTAATTTTTCGTGATAAGTAGAGGCCCTTTCTCATCATCGCTAGAAGCAGCGTTACACCAGCGGCTCGCACGTGTGCTTGGTTACCATACATCTGTGAAGGAAATAGCTAGCCCTGGTCAGGAAGTAGAATTAGTCAGTCGTTTCCAGCTTCCGGTCGTCCTCGTAGGCGCAGTGGTTTTGGCTGCCGTTTGTCCGACCACCGTCCACGGAGTTGTAGAGCAATTGTTAAGTATACGTGGGCAGGGAAGAAAAGAGAAGAAAATGAGCAATCAGAATTAGGGTTTAACGACAAAGAAGAGCCGACAGTTTTGCTCCGTCGAACTAGGGAGTATATGTCCCAACCGGCGAATACTGCGTTTTCGTTATCTCGGTTGTCGACCGCTATTTTACACATTCCCTCCACACGCACCGACAGTCTGTCGCGTTTCTTGCGAAGTTCGTCGATCTCTTACAGTCTAACTGGCGGACGCAGTGGTGATCAAATACCGAATCATTTGTATATGCCGCGCGAATGTACCAAGTCTCTGGTCCACGGGGCAAAACAAGCTGTGAAGCCCGTAAACATCCTGGGTGCGGTAGAAACAAGATTAGCACCTATGTGATTTTTACATGATGTCACCTTGTTTGAAAACAGTGACTGTTGGTAAACATCCGTTATAAGGCATCTCTCCAATCTCCCACATGGGATGGGAGAAAGGTCAGTTCAGACAGCAGTCTGTCCCCGCCACCTTTGATAAGTGCTGAGGAACGAATGTCGGAACCTAGGGCTTTATTGCGTTTCAACACTTGAAGCTCGGAGGCCGTTTTTGCTTATCGACTAAGGATCCTCTGAAATGTTATAACTGGCTGCACAATTTCCACCATCCACAGCTAAATGCGTTGGCTCAGACTAGTTGAATTGTTTCTTGAGGTGCTTGACCCACTTGTGAAGTCGCCGTGACAGGCTGTAAATTCTCAAGTCATCTTTTTCACGTGGTGTCCCGCTGATGCCTTATCGACGGCCAGTGCAATCGTAAGTCAGAAAAGAAAACACCAATCAGCCATTCTCTACTAAAAGTGCATTTTCTATTCCCTTGACTCTTTCGGACCGTTATGCCTCACTGTCCTTACACAAACTTCACACTTCCTCACACACTTCCTCCACTCTTCCCGAATGGGACTACTGAGTTGTGCGTCCGTATCGCAAACAAGCACAGTGATGTCCAATTGTTTAATTTGCTTCAGAAGGTCGAAGAGGAGATCGTAGAAGTCGTTCCTGACATCGTCGGAGCTGTTGTCTGTTGGAGCATACGTAGTTGTGATAAATAAACAACTTCCTTGTGGTCTGTGTCGACCGACCTACTGAAGTGCTAAATCTTGCGGCACATAATCCATCATCCACTGAGATCTACTCGAGCAGGTTTTGTCTTGCCTTAGGGTTTAGTACAACTCCTACCTCTGCTTGAGTTCGAAATTCGGCTTCACCGGCGTATTCAGGTGAAGGACAATGCCAAGATAATAAAGGCGCATTTCGGAGACAGCACACATTCAGTTCAAGACTCCAGAATACACCCGCTAGAACAGCTTACTGGTCTCCTTTTCGAGCTTATGTTATCTTGGCTTGAGGGGAGCATAATTGGCAACAGAAAAGAAAGACAATGAAAATGAGTGAATCGGTCTGTTAGAGCAGTGATAACTTCCGACACTTTTCACTCGTTTATGTCGCGGAAGTGAGTTGACTTAGACCACCCCATTCTGAGTCTCTGGCTCAAAAGCTTGACCTGTGACGTGACAAGATAAAGGCTTTCTTGGGGATCTTACCTGGAGTCAGTGATTCGGCAGTCTGACTCATTTGGGAGTGGAAGGCTTTCTAGCCCGAAAACACAATGAATAAGACACTGTTGTCTGATTCTGCTCATTACTGAGCACAGTGGGTGTGTTCGAAGCTACTTCAGGTTCTTGAATGATACCGAAAATGTTTCTGCCGTAATGGATAACACGCTGGCAGTCACGACCAACCGTTAGATGATGGGAGTGCTCTTTTGTTTGTGGGTGCCTTTTCTAACCCCATTCTCCCAAAACCGGGAGACAGCGGTGCTACAACTCTAAAAATTGTTCTCTGTGTCCATAAGATCGCGTCTCACTACCTAAGTACTCCTACGCGGTCGGCAGTGCGACGTACAACCCTGTGAGTCTAACAGGTTTTCTTCTGACTGCTGCTCCCTTACCCGTTTGACGCGATTGCCCTTGGAAGGACCGAAGTCTCAGTCAGCATAGCCCCCCGGACCAATGCATGCGCAAGCTTGAGCACCTGGTGGGGAAGAAATTGAGGGAAAACGGAGAGATCCAGTTGGTGAAATCGGCTGCGTCTAAACTCACATTCACCATTAATTTTCCCACACCTTGCAGGCAAACAGCTGAGCTATGAATGTGTGTAGAGTGTCTTAAGGCTCAAACACCTCGTTGAAGTTGGCTTAACAACTGGCTGAGGTATTGCAGCTGGATATTCGAAAATTATATTTAAGAAGTGTTTTAATTAAAAGAATGTTCGTGTGCAACCGTGCAACGGTTGCATTAGCTTATGGACAATGATTCAACTTGCATTTTTTGTCATATTCGGAGTTCTGTTGACCAACCCGACTTTACTTCTGTTCATTCTGCCAAAAACGAGATTGTTTTGATCCGCAAACTTTTGCGCTCAACGGATGTGGTTCTATGGTCCGCACATTCACACTCATAATGCCGCGTGGACTAGGAACTGCAGCCGCTTTCTGATTCGACTGGAGTCTGACAGCTAGACGGTTAATATCTTAGGCAAGCGATTCAGACGACCAGATCAAGAAGCCGCACTTTTGACTGTCGAATCCCCGGGTGATGTTTCAGTCCATATGCTCAATGGAGATTCAGCTGTCTCGGTACTGTGCCACTGGGGCTGGCGTGTCTTTGACTGCTTATTCAGGCAACGTGTCGACTGTTCCATTTGTACCCACCCTATTGACCGGTGAGATACTTAGATGCTTGGGGACATCACTTGATAATAAAAGAGTGAGTATAATTGGAACAGCTGTTATCTGAAAAGCAACGTTACTGAAGAAATTGCTTGGCGTTTCAGTTACAAACAACCGCGAACTGTCGTAAACAGTCGGGTACTGATTCATCGATTAAATTGTTAGTTTACTGAGTGGACAAAATAGATTTGGTAGACTGTACTGCGGACGACGTCACGGGAACGGTTGTGATACATCATATGGGTTTGATCCAGACGTATTGTTGAATGACGAAAAAAGCCGAGAACCCACCGTATATGGAAGGTTGAACAAAGACTAATGAAGAAAATGGTTTACCGAACGCAAAATTTTTATTAAGACTGGTAATGTGCTGCTCGTTAAAGTACGGTTGACTGATCCCATCGCCTTGGGATTTGTAGATATTTTGGACTTAAGAACCTATACCGCCAGTTCGCCTGATCTGTAATTTGGCTAAGTTGTACACGGAAATCCTCGTTTGTGTACGTCATCTGCTAACTCTAGGTAGTCACGTGACAGGCCCATCACCAAAGAGCATGTCTTGATCACCGGCAGAAATGGTGATAGCCGGTGGCGCTGTTCTTCCGCGATTGACCTGCCACCCAACCGGTTGCTTGAATCGGATGTCTAGGATGTTATAAGTTCATTGGCGTCACAATCCAACTGAACTGGTGGGCAGTTAAATTCTTGTTATCAATGTGTCGTCGGTGTGCACACGTGATTTACACGGCTGCGTCGGTAGATGCTAAGTTCTGGATTCTGTTGCTGCATCCTGGTAGAAACAGGAGTTTAGTAAGTTTGTCTTGGTTTATTTTATCCATTGTTCGATGTCTACACTTGATATTGTACCAGTATGATGTCGGTCGCACTGGTTGCCACTGTCGTTATCAACATCATCGCCGTCATCTTCCTGGTTAGGTGTTTCCGCGCCAAGTGAACTGTTTCACCATGTGGGTCTAGTTTATTACTGGCAAGTTAAGATGTAGTAAGCAGCCTTAAAGTTCGACTTATTCAACTTCCTCTAAAACAGTGATAAAATCTGACTTGGCACATCAGCGGTACGCATCGTTTTTTATGCTGACTGTTTAACCTCCTGTAAATAGCTTCTTCATAATCTAGTGTGATTGCCTGTTTGTTGCTGTCTAGTGAGTACGGCTCCCAAAGAGAAAGAAGCTGAAGGTGTCAAAATGACCAAAAGCCGCAAAAGAAGGCTCCGTCAAAAGCAACGAAAACAGCAGGCGTTGCTGGAGCAAGAGCTAGAAGAATTAGAAGAGTTGGAAACCCAGGAACATGAGCGTCGTTTGGTGGATATGGGCCTTTTACCAGAAGGTGATCAAGGTGATCATGACGATGTTAAGAATGAAGATCAACCTGCTAAAGATAAAATTGCGGATGGTGTTGCAAACGAAGACGCTCTGGACACAACAAACCAGCTTAACGTTGCCAGTAGATCTCCATCAGGAGCCGTTCACAAAGGTGAGTATCTTCAATATGTGATTGCGTTCATTTAACTGTTACTGTGGGACTTTGAAGATGTAATTAGGCCAGTTTGATTTAGCTTCTGGGGACTTTCGATTCGATCCGTAGGATATACTTGCTGCGGACATGTCACTCTGAAAATGTTTAAACTGTTATTTTCGAGCTTTCGTTTGACTAATAACTGTATTCATTAGGTAGCTCCCGGGAACTGTGTTGCTTATGGTCCCATTGTTTGGAAATGTCGGCAAGGCTTGTGAATATATATTCATGTTGGTTATTCGTGATCATAATTCTCGATACAGTGAATGAACAGTGGCACGTAGTTAGTTACCATTCATAGCGGTTGGGTAGGCTGATGGATTCTGCTCAGTTCCTGAGCACGAATAGTTCTATTTGTCATTTGTTAGCTGAATGTCTCATAAAACGAAATCTTTCGGGCACATCGGCAACGACGTCGCTTACCAATCACGCGGTCGCTGACTCGTACTCTGCTGTCACACCCATCGATGTTTGCGTACGATCCCTCGCGTCACTTGACGCCGACGAGTAGGCAACGAAGCAGTTAGGAGGTTATGTATTTGGTAATATCAGCTGGGTTTTCTCGGTCGATCTATAAAAATGCCCTAGTATGAATGCAGTGAGGATTCTACTAGTTCTTAACCACACCGAGCACCTTCTGCAGATGCCGCGACCGACTTGCGTAGGGTGCAAGGTGGACAAATGGTGACTTGGCATAGTGAAGTGGCAATAAGTTGGGCACTGTGGGTCCATGGTTGGAGCCCGAGAAACAGGATGACCAATCGGGTCCGGCGGCGTGGATGGTTTTTGGTTGAAGTGCCTACAAAGTTACTGCAACTGACGGCGCGAGGCAGTGAAGGCCGCTCTCTTGGTATGACACCCTACTTTTCGTCATATTTCGGCTGCTTATTTACAGTATGTAGGTACCTTGGCGTCGGATGCTCGCCCTTCGTTGCTTAGCTATTAGGTCCCATTGCCTCTGTTTATTCTTCCTCTTTGCTTGGGTTTGTTCGCTTTGTGGTTGTGTTGCAATTGTCCATCGGTGTGAGCCTGTGGTGTATTGTACTCCGGTGATAATAGTACCTGTCTTCATGGTGATGATGATGGACAGTTTTGTATGTTACAAGGCAGCGAGCACCTCATGGTACAAAAGTTGGGAACTAACTCACGCTCCTCAAGTGGGTTTAAAGATATTTTTTGTTTTTCTAGTTATAGTGTCAACTACTTGCAATTCCCTTTAGTGGCTTGGCCGTCCAGTCCATAATTACTCCTGTTTGTCGAGTAGTATCGTGCTCGTGTGATGCACAAGGAAGAGAACGATTATTTGACTGTAGGTTTGTTTCGATTTCTGTATGACGGTTGTATTGTGGAGGCATCGGGGAAGAGGCTTCGCAGTAATTCTTCCAGAAAGGAAAGACAAGTCAGAGAGTCCAAGATTCAGTAAGCCGTGAACATGTCTTGTGTTATCACGTGGCAAAGTGGTCCGATTATCCTGTTTTGAAGTACCGGTACTTGGTTAACCCACTGGCCTTTGGGGGGTTTGCTTTGTTAACCATAAAGATGTACCTTTCAGTTATTGTTTGGCCTCATGCCACCATACGGCTGCTGGTGAGGTTCTACAGATTTCTACAGTTTGGTCAGTTTCTAGCAGAAATACTTGATAGTTGTTTTTTGTCGATAGGTAACATCCCGTCTATTCTCTTTGCGCAGTGCTTAACATGACATCCTATCTGATTTCGCTGAAGAATCTAAATAACGGATTTTGCTACTTATGATTATGTTCGCTTACATTTCCACCTGTCCCCTCTATGATGTACATTCGAGCCCCTAGAAATTTTGGCTGTCAGTACTTTCTGGAGAACCTGGAAACGGAACAGCACGCGAAGCGCTTACAAAATGTCTAAAACCTAGCCGTGTTTAATTCTAGACTTCAGGGTTTAAACAGGTTCTGTGGCTATTGCTTTCCCAATTTACCTCTAATTCATAACTTTCTCATCGGTCTTTCTATGCATTGGTGCCGACCATTAATGCACTATCGAATGTAATGTTTTATTTTTCAGTCGAGAAAGGGCTTGCAACAAACAACACCTATAAAGTGTGGATTGGCAGCAATCGATTATTTAGTCATGCTAAACGAAGTTTATTAGGTTTAGCAGCAGTCCACCACCTACACGGTGAATTAATTGAACAAGATATATACCCCTGTCCACTGTCTATCCTCGTCTGTCTTAGGCAAAGTTAACGTAGAATGACGTGACAATCCCGTGATGCTCATTGCAAAAACGCATCAGGAAGTACGAAATGGTAGTAGACAATGTTTCCAACGGACTTCTCTTTCTCAAATTCCGTTACGTTGTCCATTTATCCTTTCCAAAGTGGAACTGTCCTGAGCGGTCGTGCTTGATAGAAACAAGCCAATCTCGTCTGAGTTTCGTCTTCTTTGACCCGACGGTTTCTTACTTGCTTTTACTTGTTTCGCAGTCTACGATTAATTGAAGGACTATAGGCGAATCCCGTTGCCTAATCGACTTTGCTCCGGCATTTCGGATGCTCTGGGACCGTTTCGAATCCCTGTTTGAATGGGGAATGAGATTGCGTTGTCAAAATACCCAGTAATAGACCCATTATCACCATTGCACATCCGGTTGTCTCGAAGTAACACCCTCACTCTCTCTGCCTACCGTCACCGTCATCAATATCTTCACCTTTGGACTGGTTTATTGCGATCATGGGGCCGCAGGTTCTAGCCCAGCTTCAATAGATTTGGATTAACCCACTCGCTATTATGCAATTTAGTCAAGCACGAGAAGCGCTTATTTTGCAGTCATTTAACTTCAGTCGTTCTTGCGACCTCCATTGCGCTCAATTTTGGTTTAATATCAGGTGTGGTCGGCAGTTCTAGGGTGACTCCTCACTGTTTCTAACGTTGCTGCTTGCCTTCTTTTCCGTGGCTTTTACAAATCGATTTTTGTTTCTCGCGTCATTTAGTAGGTTTTCTTCCCACTCATGCATCACGTGGTCGATGATAGCGTTGATCAATTTCGTGTTCTAACTGGAGTGCCTTTCACATTTACCAGCCCTTCGAGGAGCCCATTCTATGTGTGTACAAACCCTTACAATTCCCGTTGCTGTTAGGTTCTGCCAGTGTTGGTTGCAACCATTGTCATTCGTTAAGTACTGCTGATCGGAAGATTTCCTAAGCTTGCAGCTTCCGACTGATCAGGTCCCACAGTTTGAAATGTTCACACAGCGCGTTGCTCAAGCATTATCTCACTCACAGCTGCACTGATCCTGTTTACTTAATTTGTGAAAAGTTGTCCCATTTGTTTTCTGTTTGCCTAACCTCAGTTGGAGCAGTTGTGATTGACACAGCACATGCTGTTGTCTCAGCTCTAGGCTTTGCGGCGTCGCTCCCGTTCAAAGCCTGCAATGCGCTCAGGGTGTATGCAACTGATGCGGATTCTGATGTCACTAGCGTTGCGGCTAAACAGCGAAGAGAAGATCACACGGATTCCGTTAAGTCTCTCTTGGAATCATCAGCTGCACTGTTTCCGTTTACCCTATCAAGTCCATTTCCACTCAGGAATAACAAGTTTCATGTTGATAGCGCTTCAACTGCTGTTCAGTTCTCTAGTTCGTCGCATACAGGAAGAAAGCGTGCAGCGACTACGCCAGCGGGTTCCTTCTGGAACACCCCTTTGCAGGCACGATATTCGTCTTCAAATTCCCTACTGAGCCGTTCACTTATTTGCTCAGGCCTTGTTTCTCTGGCAGACAATCTAGCGCAGAACCTACCGTGGCCCTTTCGCCGCAGTGAGTGAGATGTTTGTTTTGTATCTACTACAGCTTTCTCTCAGGTTTTGGGCTTCAAGAGAAGTGCTTTTAGTATTCAACTCCGGTTGTACTTTTACGTGGACTGCTAGAGAGACCGCCTTTATAGTCAGTTTGCACAGCTCATCCAATAATGCGAAGTCTGGATCACATATGGACTGAATAGTGTCAAATGTTGGAGGTAGGTGGGATTCAAATCCGGAACTTACGACTCAAAATAGAAGTTGTCAGTACCGGTCTGTGTCCAGCCTATATCTTGGTTCACAGGATCAACTATCTTGGTTCATAACTTTCTATCTTTCTGGAAAGTTGTGCTGGAACCTTCAGTGCTCTTTGTCGAGTCGCCGTTTTCTTTGAGTGAAAGAGTGTCTTGGGCCCGATTACTACTCTTGATAGATAGAGCCTGTTGTTCGCGCTTCGTTACGAATTCCATATATCTTAGCGTGCTTCAATTTAACTTTCTTTCAGTGTGATTAGAAAGCTAAGAACTATTCGAAAATTTATGACTGCACAATGTTCTTTCGGTTGGACAACTGCCATAAGTGCTTAACCGGTAATGTATCCCTACTTTTTGTTCATGTTTCCCGAATCCATACGTTCACGAAATCATCATCCATTTCATCTCTGGTGACGACTGAAACTTTGTGCATTCTCAAACAGCAGGATATCCGTCGGATATGCTCTGTTCTTTACAAGATGCACCGCTGCGCTAGCATCTTTTGCGAAGTTGTTTGGTATGCGAATATCCCCCTTTCACTATAGTTCGCTTTTGACTAAGAGATTATGATATCTTGACATTGCTCCTCTTTGAGCAGCTGCTTTTGTTTCATGATGTAGATTGATTCCTGTCAATTTTGGTATCGCCTTTTAGCTGAATATGCTTCTTATCTGGTAAACCTACTCCCTCATTTGTTAAAATCCCGCTTCTCACCCCCAGAATCTGACCAGAGTATCGCGAACGCGTTGGATAAGAACAACCCTCATCTAGGTTCCGGTGCTCAGCCAAACAAACCTTTTGAGAAAAATGGCGTGCCACCCCATTTTGATAAGGTGAGATGGGATGTAGCAATCCGTTATATACTGAACGTATTTTGTTGTGGTGACTTAAGCTCTTTTTACTTTCGTTCTATATTTCCTCGATGGGAGACTTCAACCCGGTGTGAAGTAAACGGCAATTAGTTGTCCGCAGTGTTAACGATGACTACTGGTTTTCTGCTGTTCGCTTTCTTTTTTGGTCTCAACCCACTGTTTTCTGATGCCAATTTCACTTGTCGTGTGTGTTCCTAAACTTGGCAGTGTAGTGACGGGTACATTGATACTCATCCTTGAGGTTACAAGTTTGTACACGCGATTTCATCTCAAAAACTGTTCAAGTTCGGGCGGCCCTCAGTGATTAGAGTAGCATAGCAAGGGGTGATAATTGGGCGTTGTCTGGTAGGTGCCAAAGTTAGTGCAGAGTTTGAAGTGACGTGTTGACACCAGTGCAAAATATCAGCGCCGCAGGAAATAACAAAACCGATTTTACTTTTATAGCCCTAGTTCTCCCGTTTCACGATTGCTTTCATACGTTGCGGAATGTTATTGTTTAACCACACAATTAATGACTGCATGTTACAGATGCAAGCATTTAACCAGGTTTCGATAGTACTATGATGCCTCTAGTTGAGTTAATCACACATTTCGTGTCACTCGACATAACCAGCCGGTATAGGCTAAAGGTAGAACCTCAAAGCTCAGTCAGACATTTGAGTGTCGTCTCAGTGAAGCTAATAGCACGTGGAGGTTTTCGTTAATTTGTTTCACCCATATTTTATGGGCTTAATCTTACTCCAAAGAACACTCATGGATTCCCTTGTCTCGTGTCCTCCGTATGGCTCATCTCATTTTTCATTTCGTTTCAATTGTTCCATTTCTGCTCAAGCGACTGAATGTCCACTCAACAATGTTTACAGTATTATGAGTTGATTTCCACAGGCCTAAGCTGTTTTCAAAATTCCAGAATATTCCTGATGCGAACGAAGCGTCCAGTAGTATGCCACTTCGCCGCCGCATCAAACAACCGCCGAATCACTCCGGTGCAGCTGATGGCGTGAATTATGGTGACGTGGCCTCAGTTACCGAACCTCAGAAGGCGTCAGAAGCAGTCGGAGCTCGTGGTTCTATCATTGTTCAGCCAGACGGTTTGTTAGCTGCGACGGCTACTGCTATGGTCAACGAGTTGCACTCCAAAAGTACACCGTCACGCTTCGTGCGAGATGAACATAAAGAAGTCGACAAGAAGGCCACATCCTCTTCCCCGGGAAAGAGTGCCGTGGTATTTGGCGATGGTCAATCACAAACTTGCTCCGCAGCTAATTCCAGTAGTCAATCCAAACGTTCCAGTTTGGTCATGTCAAGAAATGCTGAAACTTCTGGTCAGAACTCCGCTAGCAAACGTCGATCACTTTTGTTTGAGCCTGTTGTCACAGAATCTGACCCGAGCAAAGAGGTAAGTCAAGTTTAAGTACACTACTGAAGCCTATCGTTCCTGTTTGCCTGTGGTATGGTGATTCACATGTCAGGTCTTTGTGATGAAATTGACAGCGGTCGAACGGTTAGAGTTTACCTTTCGAGCTCCCTTGTAATCCACAAGCTTGACAGCATGTACGTATTTATCGCTCACGATAATCTCTGAGTTTTCATAACTTGATTGTTTGTTTACTCAAAATCCGGTGGTTAGATCCCCTGCAAAGAATACCAGTTAGTCGCCTGCCACACCGAACACTGCCGAGGCCCGCGGTCGCCTGGCTTAAGGGGCGAGTTGGACAGATAATGAACTGGCTTAGAGAAATGAAGTTCACGAACAAACTGGTCGTTATGGTAGGGTTGTTTCTCGGGCTAGAACCCTCACAACTCAGAGTCAGTGGCTGCAGATTTCAGGTGAGGTAGTATTTAATCAATCTCAGTAACATAAATGTTGTTACCTAGACAAGTTGCTTGTGAAATAAGTGACACGGAACAGTAAAAGCCGCGCATAAGCTGTCGTGTTGATGACGCCTTACTTTCACTTAGCTCGGCTGTTTTTTTACAGGGTATAAGCGCCTTGATGCTGAGTGTTTGAGCATAGGCTTAACCATTTTTCGTGGTTAGGTCTGCTCCCTTTTCCTTTGTCTTTTTTCCTTTCTGATCAGGGCTTGCTTTTCCCTTCGTGATTGTACGTCAGTTAAGCATCAGTGGAAAACACCGATGTATGACTGTCTATAATTGTGATTGTTCGAATGCTTCAGCCTTTCGGATCTCATACCGATACAATTTTCGTGTGACTGGTCCACACATTCTCAAACTTTTTGTCACTAAACATCGCAACATCTCGTTGTGAGTCCACAAAGCATTGTATTCAGCCTAACCCAGGGAGGGTTTTAAAAGAGGTTTTATACAACTCAGCGAAAGGGTTTCATGGTGCGCCTTCTGTTGAACCCATGCGTCTGTCTAGTTTCTGAGACATTCTTATTTTCAGTGGTTGCCAATCACATGGTTTCGCATTCATCTTACTTTAATGAGATATCTAGACTCCATTATTTATTGACGTTTTTACTTAAATTTCGGCTCATTAAAGAATATGAGGTATCAGTTTTTTTACCGTGGCGGTATCAACTGCTGTACACTCAAATGCCTTTGCGTGCATGTCGCAATTGGTCGTACATTAGTTGTGACAAGACGTGCATTTGTGACATGATGAGACATGAGGAAGCCGATTCAACTAGTTTCCCACAGTGCTACCAACACCGTGGCCGTTATTTTCTTGTTGATCTCATTTCCTACCCTATCCCAATCAATAATATGAGCAGCCTACGATGTCTTGCTCCTGTGTTACTACCAAAAGTTCGTGTTTTCCTCGAGCTGCAAGTACTTAATGTGTATGAATCGCCGGTATAATTTTGTCGCGGCCGTTTTGTTGGTCGTGCTTAAAGCATCTCTAATGAACACAAATGATTTCTAGATAATACTACTAGTGGTGACTTCGAGTATCACTGATCGAGGAAATAATAAGTAAATCAGTTGCGCTTATCGTTTTATCGAGGCTGGTTGCAGATTTGAATACTTTGACTCAACGACAGTATCTCCTAATCAATGACTTTCCTGATTTCCAGCTTTTCTATCCAAGTTTTTTAGTTAACTTTTATTCACGACTTGTTTACACACGTAGGCGAGTATCTTAAACATTTCCGACAGCCTTTTGCTAGCTTGGTTTCTGATGTGTACACCGCGCACATAATATTGGTACAGTCTACCTTGCTCGTTTTTTTACGAACTAAAAGTCACCTGGTACAGGTTTGAGTGATTTCAGGCATTTGATTCGTCATATGCATACGTTTCACGATAAACTGTTTTTGGCTGAGTTGCCATGACCAACGTAGTCCAGTGTAGCTTACCATCTTTTACACGGTACGCGGGAAGTTTTTTTTCGTGTCTTCAAATGTTTTGTATAACTCTGACTCCGAATTATCGTGCCTACCGTTAACCACATGTGCCGACAAGTCTTCTTGGCAGTATCCCAATCTCGTTACTTTATAGGTTTGCAATATCGAAGTGAAGATTGCTGATTTGGGCAACGCTTGTTGGACATATCGTCATTTCACTGAGGATATACAGACTAGGCAGTATCGAGCATTGGAAGTGCTGATTGGTGCGGGCTACGGACCACCAGCTGATATTTGGAGTACAGCATGCATGGTGAGAATCGAAAACTGCAGTGTTGTGAACCTTTTTTGATTAGCCGTTTGATTAGTGGAGATGTGCTCCCATAGATGTACGATTTTTGTGTTCTCGTCCTCAGTTTATTGATTTAATTATGTAAGAGCATGCAAGTGCCATTATACTCCACACACTCATGATAGCCGTTACTGCAAGAATCTCAATCGTTGATGCGCACCAGCTGCAAAAATCATCGGTTATGTTAACCGCTCACAACGCGGTTTTTTGCTTGCCCGTTTTACCATTTATTCTCGCTCCATCTCTGTGCAATCTAGGCGTTCGAACTGGCCACTGGGGATTACTTGTTCGAGCCTCATTCGGGCGAGGATTATAATCGAGATGAGGACCATTTAGCGCATATCATCGAGCTGCTTGGTCCGATTCCTCGTAATATCGCCCTGTCTGGTAAATATTCTCGGGATTACTTCGATAAAAGAGGCGAGTTTAACAGCATCCTGTTGGGATATTTCTCAGTCGCGTTTTGCCATTCAGCTTGTTTATGGATGTAGTTTCAAGTTGCCGTACGGTTTCCAGTAGCATGCTCTCATCACAGATTAGACATATTGTGTTGCTTTAAAAATATTTATTACGTGCCAGTTCAGCTTCCTGTTCATTTTTAACATGCGTCTTCTCTTTGTGTTTAGCTTGCCTAAGACACATACGACGTTTGAAGCCGTGGAATCTGTTCAGTGTGCTAACTGAAAAGTATGATTGGCCCCATGATGAGGCTATTCAGTTTACCAGTTTCCTGGAACCTATGCTGGTTTACGATCCCAACGAAAGGGCAACAGCCTGGGATTGTCTACAACATCCATGGATTACTGGTGAACCGTTCACTCCAATAATTCAGGATTCCCTACCTGGACGTATTCCATTTGGGATGCCTCATGCGGATGGATTGATGGGGGATGTTTTATCTAACCCCAGTGCATACTATCCTTCAAGGAACATTGGTCCGATAGATCCAGCGTCCGTTATGTATTGTGACAATGTTCAGAAGCAGCAGTGTTCTGTTCACTGCATGCCTGGAGAGCTTCCATCGGATCCTGAATTTAGCTATGTTGCTCCCGAGTTCGCTTTTGCTCGAACTGGAAATCCTGTGGGTTATTCGCACGATTGCATCCCTGAGAGTGGTCTCTCTTTAATGAACAATCGACAGATTTTAACAATGTCAGACGCCGCCACCTCAGCAGGAGCACATTTTCAGCCATGGCTTATGAGTTCTGCGCACCAGAGACCTGAAGGTGATGTTGGTACAACTCGCATAGACAACGTAAGCTTGAGGTTTGCTTTGTTAATATGTTTGCCTGTGTACTGAAACCATCCACGGTTAAACTTTTTGTTTGCTACTCTTTTTGGATTCGTTTTTTCATTGTAAGTCGAGTCGGGTTAAACATCCAGGTCTTTCTTAACATATTTAGCATTAGTGTTCAGTTTTTTCTTTTACCGTAATATCCTCATGCCAATTAAGCGTCACTGGTGATGGTGAATTCCGACTGTGTCAGTTGTTCCGCACGGTACCCACTCTCTGTTTACATTGGTTTCGATTCCGTTTTGTTTCTCTCAGTTGTTGAATTTCTTGTTTCATCGCAGGTCACGCGTGACGCGAACTACACGCATGTCGTACCTGACCTGAGTCCTGTTGCAAGTGATGAGGATTACGACGAGGAGGACGAGGAGGATGAGGACGATGATACTAAAGGAGATGATGAGGACTATGAGGACGACGATGAAGATGAGGATCACCGTTTAGGTGATGCTCGCTATGGTCGCCACTATTATAACTCCTCTCAGCATCCGGCAAATTTCTCCTACATGTATCCTGCGAATGCCCCACAAAATGTCCCACTGCACTCTCGCGTGCCTGATCCCGTTGCAATGGCTTTGGCTTGTGGCCTTTCGCCCAGCCGAGCAGCTATCATGGCTTATGCTGCCGAGGCTTTGGGTCCGGATACTGTGTGGGCTGGAATAGCAGCCGCAAGGAAGCGTAAACAGGAACGTCTTTTAAAAGAACAGTTGGAATCAAAATCGGACATCAGAAACCCCAGTCATACTGAGGGATCCACTGTTTCTTCGGCATCAATGAACACAGCGGAAAGCTTTCCTGAAGAAAATCCAGGGGTTCAGAGAATCGACTCTGAAGTGTCTACTCGAATGATTCAGACTGACCATCCAATCCGATGTGGAACCGATGATACAGTTGAAGAGGATGCTTCCACTTATCTTTCGACTACTCCAGGAGCTTGTTCTGCTACTGGTTCTGCTTTGTGTGATACGGGCCAGAGTGCTCCTCACTTCTCTCCTACCGATCAGATTCGCTGTGAAAAAAGTCCCCTTAACGATGCTGCAAATATTTCTCATTCTCATAACCTCATTGATCCAAAAGAAACATTTGCAGAAGCCTAACCCGTTAATCATGTTATTTGCTTTATCTTTTACATCGTCGTTGTCAACCATGGACAGACATTCTGTTGTTAGTCCACTGTCATACAACATCCATGAATGTGTTGGTGATCGATCGTTCCACCTCAACTTTGAGTAATTAGATCTTATATTTCATCGGGTTGTTCCAAAAATGACGTATCAACCTCGTCCTGGCCAATCACCTTGTGCCCCACATTCGCCTTAGCCCATTTTTACTGTCTCAGCGTCGAACATAATGGTTGTCTCACTAATTCCGATCTGCACAGTATTTTCTCCAGCTGTGCCATGGTCTTTACGTCCAACACATGTTCGCCCATTACGCTGGTTTCTTTGTTAGCCAAGCTTTTTTGTGCGCGCACTCTTGTGGTTTACTCGGCCTCTCCGGGTTTCCTCATTCGAAACCGTCAGTGGTTCATCCGACCCCGGTTACTTTGTAATTGATCGACGCTGGTCATCATTGCGTTTCCCCTCTTACCAACCTGATCTTTTCTTGAATTTGTTCATTCTTTCTTCTGAGACTTATAACCACAGTTTTGGAATATTCGCATCGAGACCTTCCGTATTCATCCAACGGTGGTCTTCACTCTTTTAGTTCCCTATGGAAACGTGATCTCACTACCATCCCCGCTCAACGGCGTAATGTCATGTGTCTGAACGTCGTTTGTCTGTGTTTCTTTCCGGTCGATTGGAATTTTGTACATACTTTTCCGTTTGCCATACTTTAGTACCACTCCCATCCTCATGAGTACCTTTGGTCCAATTCAGAAGCCCGCTGCATGCGTTGCTCTGATTTTATCAACCACCACTCACTGTAAGTGAATTCGGTCATATATGTGATTACGTGATCTTTTTTCGAACGATTTGGAATAGGATCATTCTGGTTGCTGCGCCCACTTCAAAGTAGCTTTGTTCAAACATGCACAGCTGATGCCGCAATGCTTTCTTCCCTTTTAAACATTTACTGGATGTTCCTCCTCCGTACTGAACCCAGTGTTTCTATTCACCAGAACGCCCTCACCTGTACACAAGAGTTGTTCTGATAGGTCAGCTTTCATTTACCTACATCTTGCTACCTTCCTCATCTGACTGTTCATCCGCGTTCTTGCATTTTGCACATAACAAAGACCCTAGCGGGATTATCCTTACGCTATTAATGGGTGTCATTTTGAAGTGGTACATTGCTACTTCCTCTTTTTCTGGTGGTTATTTGTTCATCTTTATTACACTCCCTTAATCAGTCTCGTCCGCGCCATTTCCACTTACAACATCTTTACAGCCGCAAAACGGTCATTATGTAGGTTATTTCTGACTGATTGAGCAACCTTTAACGTGGTCACTGATCCTCTTCTCTATGCAACCCCTAAATGATAATCTTTACAACCTGCGATCTTTTACCCATTGATGTTCGGACATTCACTCCGGTAGCCGTCTGTGCTGTTAACCTTAGATCGGATAGCCGTGCATCAGGCAACGAGTTACACACATCTCTTCAAGATTTGTAAATGCGTTTGGTTGTGCATTTTAGTTCATCAATTATTGCATGCTGTGTTCGATGTTCTTTTTTTGCAGAATGGACTGACTCAAGAGTTGTGTGCAGTTGTTGTGATCAACATATTCGAGGCCATCATTCTGAACGCGTTTCTTATTAGGGACATTTTCTCTTGGAGGGGGTTCTGCGGCTTTTCCTGGTTTCTGAGTCGTTTTTTCAATGCTCTATGCAAGTCGATTCATATCAAGCGGTTTCACATATAGTCCAGCACTTGCGTTCGTTTCTGTTGGTTTACAGTCGTATGTATTTTAATTCAAACTCTACCCACATTTCCGGCGAAATCTGCATCTGAAAGCGAACACATTGTGTTTCGTTATCAGGAAACTGCTCACACTGTCTGGTTGTGTAAGCGTGGTTTTCTGTGTGTGTACTAATTGCAGGTGGTCAAGTGTCGTACGATATCGATTTGTTACTCAACCTTGTATGAGAGTATTAAGCCAGGAAATCATGGGAGTTTGATAACACTGCTATTTGTGCGTTTTTACCACTTTTGTTAGATGTGTACATTATGTGGCTAATCTGAACATTCTCACATCTCAGTCTAACGTTTTTCATGGTTCCTCCTGTGTTTCATCAACGATCTTAATTTACTTCGATAGCATCGATATTTTATCCAAGTAAGTATGGCTCCATTGTTTGCCGGTTCACTAGTCACTGAATAGAGTCTGCAATTTTGAATCGACTAGGTCTGGGCAATGAATTCTCATTCCCTTGTTGGATGAATCGGTCGCTCAGGTTGCTGTCGTTCGCAAATTCTCGCCTCCCCCGGTAGCAAATGGAGCTGACAAATTATCATCATTCTAATTCGGTTGGCTGTCGACAGGTTTGATTTTAGCGGTTTGTTTCTACACAGATCACGACGAATAATGTTAGTTTTTTTTTAATAGTTTTTATTCAATTTCAAGTTAGACATCAATGACATTCGATCGTGGCTTTTACATTTAGTTTGATTCAGAATGATTTGTTATTTCTCCTAGGGCGTTACAGGTGTATTACTTGACTATCATTTTCACTTTAAATCGTCTTGCTTTGCGTAGATATAAACGGTCCTTATATTCATCTGTACACCTACGTTCTGGAAGAATGAGATTTCTAAGTTAGTTATTTACTACCGCTGGCTTACTCTCCGGAACTACGTATAAAGTGCAGCAATTCCCTCTGAGGACCAAAGAAGTGTTCCTGGGAAGGACATTGTGACCTCTTGGAATCTGGTTGATGTGGGTTAGACAACGTTAGCTTGTAAGCTTAGCCAAAAGAGCCATACACTCATGATTACCACCGAAGCCTCATCCAGCTCGTTGTTGGTGACATATGTGGACCCCCTAAAAAAGTATACTGATGGGTGAATGATTTTGTTTAGGACGTACTTTTTGTTGCCACGACCGTTGAGTGCCGTAATCCTTCATTACTCGCACATATCTATTGATAATGTTTTGGCTTGACATTAACGATTGTTTGCGAACAGGCCTGCATACCTCACTGATCCACTCCGAAATCAGTGCATCACCAAACTTAGCTTGTTGCTTGTTGTTACTTTTCTTTTCAAGAGGTGACTACTTATTTCCATTATTCAGGGGGGGCGTTTCGCGTGTTTGTAAATGTTTTGTTCCTTCAAAAGTAGCAGGTGCAAAAAGCATCTCATGGTGATAACTTTGTATCTTAGATTTGGCGGTAACTTTTTATGAGTGTGACTATCATCCTTTGGTTAGATATATCGGCAGCGTCCTCATGTTTGGCTACACATGACCTTTCCGCCTTTGTGAATGTGGTTTAACTGCTCATTCCTGAGCAAATATTTCAACCTTAGTTTTAAAATCCGCTCCAATCATCACCATCTTGAGATTAACGCACCAAGTTGCACATGTTACTATGACTCAGTGGGTTTGATTAAGCCACGACGGAACAAAACTAAAAGACCGTAGGTTTGCCAGTGTTTCCATTCTCTCGGAAAGTCTTCCAAGCGGTGCAATTCTGAGAACCTGTAGTTGGAATTTTGTAAACTACAACGTTTCTGGTTCAAGTCGCATTCTAAAAACCATCCACGAGAGTCGAAACGCTGAGACATCTGTAATCCTTTTAATTTTAGCTCTCTGCGGTTCAACCAAGGGCGTGCTAAATTAATCATTGACGCAGCGCACATTACATTTCCACACTCGGTCTGTTTACAGTTTAAACTTGTTGCGCATGACTGCCACCATCGTTTTGCTTTTCTGCACATTCACAATCCTCGGCAAGTCAATATAGCTTAAGGCTATTCGGATTTATCAAAATCTTACCTAACCAGATTGTTGTATTGCAAGACATTTATGTGGGCCCGAGCTTGGCACACGTTTAAACATTTACGACTCAGCTTGCACCCAAACTTTCAAAAGCCCACAGAGTAACGATAATCATTTCAACAATTTGCCCAATGTTATTCTTCCGATAAAGACGTCGAATTTAAAGGTGATGTGCTCTGGTTCACTTGTTTTCATATACCGAAATACGAATATGTGGACTGCAACGGTTGTTCGTAACTTTTTGTAGTGCTTCTTTCGGACGCATTATTGTGTAGCAGCTTCCGTTGTCCGATACGTTTAAAATCACGCCTTTAAAGCTATCAAGGGTTTTCTCAGTCTGATGGGATTATAGGCTTTATTGATCATGGTTTGGTACATTGACCTGTATACCTCACCGTGCTTGGTACTTGCGAGTAGTATCCACACTCGATGATCCTCATTATTTGAAAATTAGCCAGCAGACTGAGATTAGCATTTTTCGGCGATAAGGGCCATCGTGTGCCAGTTTGAAGCATCTGATCATCAATATACTCTGCAAGTTTCTTGTCCACTGTTTTGCGGACAGCCTTTGAGGAAACGCCCATGCTTCACGCCCGGTGAGGAACATTTATCATACTTTTATCACTGTAGAGCTTATATGCTATCGAAAACATTCAATTTAGTTATATTTCCCAGATGACGGCGCGATTCTGGGTCGAACGTTCACGTTTGGTGTACTCATCTTGTGCATTTGGTCTTGTTGCCTCTCGCTCCAGCGCAACTTCACAGCTCTGTGCCGTTCAACTTCCGACAATGGAAAAATGTATACCCGGTTCGCGGATCCAAACCAAATTTTATGTGAACCCTGTTACAGGCCGTTTCTCCATGTGAAATGACAAGCTGCATCCACCACATGGCAATTGCCATCGGTCAGTATGTGCGCTATGGCGTCCGACCGAATTGTATCGCAGTAGTAATCGCTCATATTCCCCACTGCCCATAGCAGTGTCACTGTTGGTACATAGGGTGACATTTTTAACGCCTTCATGCTTCGACGGTGGCCGGTTTGCGGGTGTTTCCCCGTATACTGACGGAACTCTGCACGTTGCAAAAGCATTTCGCGACTGGTTGGAGTTTATTCGTGAATGAGAAGAATATGTTGTATTTCAGGTACATATGACGCTTGGTGATTGCTTCATAACAATCCAGAAAAGTGCAAAGAAGGAGTTAGTGCACGAGGTCGCGCAGACAGTTGAGGGTCTAAGTGTTCACTGAACTTTGCACCCAGATCCCAAATGTTTAACCACCAAACAAAGTGGCATCATCAACACTTACTTAGGGCGCTCGAACTTACTTGCACTAATGATATCACCTAGTTTGATAACGAAATGTTTACAATCCGAATGCTAAGTTCGGGGGACGAACGACCACTTAAACCCAAGTTACCAGTTCGGTCATTACCTCGGTGATCTAGAAAAGATGAGGGCATTTTGATTTTCAATCCGTACGAGGTGTGTGTGACCGTAGGTGATCCGTTGTTTTCTCTTACGGCGTGTTTGAAATGAAACTCCGAAGGCACGTTGAACCGTACACCATCGCCTCCGGCAAACATTTGGTTCGGTCAGTAGTGAAGTGGGACAAGGCCTATTGGGTGTTGGTCGGTAAACTCAATCCCTCGAACATCTTGTGGGGCCATCTCAGACAAATTATATGTTGAATCCAAATTTCCAGTTTCGAAAATCTCCAAGAAAATATAATCAAAGTCTCTGCCGAGATTTCTCACAGTATTTCGTAAGCCGCAAACTGATCACTGATGAATGGAACAGGAGTGCCACATACGACAGGATGGAACGTTTGGTGACGTGATGTGGACGGATACCGAAAATCTGCAGAAAGTAATCGTTCTCAGCTGTTTCTCTTTTTAAGTGGTAAAGAGTTGTTTCAACAGAAATCGCACAGGCATCGTAGACTTGTGGTCGACTGAAAACAACCATCGTTGACCGGTTACTTTTCGTGCTGGTACCGACATACCAAATATCTTGAGTGAAAATCGCAGTACTGTGCGGAATGTTTATATTGCTGATACCTCGTTTAGATAACTTTGTCTGTCCATCAACTACAGCTGTGCCAACCGTTTCTTTTTCGAAGTTTTATCATGGATAGTGACTCGTTAGTTAATGCGCAAATTTGGGCCTTATCGGTGCTCATGCCAATCAATTGTTCCAGCATAATGCTATTACCTGAACGTCCCCTCGACACAGCTTATTTATGGCGCTGCAACTGGTATATTTGCTCAACTTCTTGATCGCCGGTCACCCGCCATCGCTGGCGGTTCATTAACCCTCAGTTATTTTGCTGATTCTGATAATCTGCTACCATTTCTTACACTGTTACCGGAGTGGTTGTGTACTACGCCTATTTGGTTTATTTGTTCTGCTTCACCGTCATCTTTCATTATTAGCCATTATCGATTTCCCGTTGTTTTTGATATTTGGAACTTGTTGAAAGTCTGAAGATCACGCCGTTTGGGCCCGCTTTTTGTTGACAGACAAAAATGTGTTTTAGATTAAAATTCTTACAATACCGAACAACTTGTCCGATTTCCGCCGATCCGAGGGCCTGTGGGAAGCTGTGTGATTCTACAGGCAGAAGTACGCTTAGCAAAACTCATTTTGCTACAGGTCAACCTCTACGTCTCTTGATCGACAGTGACAAAATAGCTTGTCCTGCTGAGCGGTAGGTTCATCCGTCGGTCGACTTTTGTCTGTTCTCGCTAGTTTAGATCGTCCACTTGCTTGTCAACGGTGCAAAACTTTTCACGTGGCTAGGCAAACTTGACTGTCACTTGCACTTTGGAACGGTGGGCAGGTAGAATAGTTACTTTCCACGTGGGAACAGCACGTGTGGTCGCAGGTCAGTTTGAGAAGCCCCAGTCAACTCGAGCTCACAACCACTTGAGCCGTCTAGCTTACGACCGGTGTAAGTCTTGTGCATAAAACAACGGACTTGTTCGCTATGTCCTTTTCGTATCTCAAGCGGGCGTTGGAAACGGATTTTCTGAACTTTCGGGAGTAAGATGACGTATGTATGTATACATTGTCTCCTTACGCCAACTCTTCGTAATGACCACTTCAGTACTGAGTCGCTCTCCTAACACCTCAATGACCAAGTTGTTATATTCACTCTCCCTCCGATTCTTTTCTGTATGCCCTTCTCCTTCAGTGTCTGCTAATTTCGTGAAACCTGAACATCGCAGTCACTGCTCAGGTCATTTGTATCCATGTGTACAAAAAAAATCGAAGATTAAGTGTTTTCTGATCCGCATTCACCGGGCGTTGCGAAATCTGCTTGCTGGTCCCCTTAACTTTTCTCTCTTGTTAGCCACGAAATGTGTCTAGATCACGCGTTCAGGATGTTGATTGTGCGATATGACCGGACTTTGCCTCCTTATTGGCTGAACCTATTTCTGATAATGTTGGAAGCTAGCGATTGGAATTTCCATGGGTTACCTTCTATTTACGTATATATATTAAGCCCATGTAAAAATGTCGGTACTCTTCAGTGGACAGTTTCCAAACTTGAAATCTGACATGTGAGTCGGGCTGTTTTATAGTTTTCACTGTTGTGTAGGCACTTTTAGGCTCGCTGAATACTAACACATTTTAAGTCCTACATCTTGTTTTCGCTTGCTTTCTGCACATTTTTCTTCTTATGTTTCATCACTGATGCTGAGCGAAGCAAAAATGACGCTCAGCTGTTCGCGTCTGCTGTCCCCTCACATTTTATAATGTAAAAACTCCACGGAAAGCATCATGTACCAGAATTCACGCATGCATTACTATGTAGTCCACGGTGTCACGTGCGTATGTCACCGATTTGTGTGTCTGTTGTTTGCTGATTTTCTCTCACTCACCCATTTTAAGTTGGTTACAATCGATAGGATTGATGGAAATGGATGTGTGATCGGTGTTAGTTGCTAGTGCAAAGTAAACTCAGAGTGTGGATTTTATCTATTAACCTGGTTTGCTATCATGTTTAGTTTATTTAAGTTCGAGTGCCAATGGGTTGTCTGGTTTTTGCATGGTCAGCTAGTCCATGCAAACAAATGCGGAGTATCTCTTGTAGACAACCACCGTCTAAGAAACAAGATGTAAGCGCAAATTGCAATATCTGTGACTAACTGTCCTACCCTTCATAAGTCGTATTCAATGTTGCCACTAGAGGATGCAAACGAGTCCCGCACGGTGAGCAGTTGCTATTTGTTGCTAGCTCAGGCTCATTGCAGTTAACGTGAAGTTAATCGCATTAACGTCATCCTTTCTTAGCATCACTCAGTTGCAGATAAACATATTTATGTATTTTTGAGTTGTTAGTACGTAGTGGTAAGTAATAGGATATCCTGTTTACGGCCAACCATTTATTTTATTCAAACAAAAAACTTTGACTGCACACCCTGCTTCTATCATGCAACCAATGTCTCGTTTTTGATTATCTGTTAACGTGTGTGTGCGTCTTATATTTTAGCTGCTGCATAGGACGACTACATTCTTGTGATACCCGGCTGATATACCTCATTTTTCGTGGCCATACCGTAAGGTTTTAGGATTTTAGAGCGCACTGATATTGATTTTATTTCATTCGTTTTCGGAACTCTGAGATTGATCTCCACTTGATCAACCCGAAATTGATAGTTGCTGTAGTCTTCGTAGATTTATCCAACTATGTGGAAAACAAGTCCATGAAGAATAGGCTGGGTTCTGTATGGATCGTGACCTGTTTGTTCATATTTTTACACTTCAGTTGATTTTAGATCACAACCTGATCTAGCGAAGTCTGACATCTCTCTTTTGTACATTCGAAATGGTTGACATCGCAACACGAATGTCTAGCAAAGACCTATTAGGAACTGGTGTCAGCGTCTTCAAAGTATTTTACAACCAGGTTAAACCAGAGCATAAGGTGACATCGCCTTCCCTTCAAATTCGGTAGTGGTGTATCACAATGTTGTTGAATTTTCAAGTTGACCATCACTCACATTTGATCGCAGCGTTCGCCTTCAGATAGACTTTCCAGCCAGCCTCTTTCGAAAAGAAGCACTAGACTCGAGTTTTGCTCTCATTAGAGCTTATCAGTTGAATTTCTTTTCTTTTGAGTTTTATTGTTCATCGCTTTCCTCAGGGTGGCTTAACAGACGGACGATTGTGTGACTATTACCTGGTAACTGACGTAGCGGATTAGGTGTGTTGACGATGTCATCAGCGCGCCTCTAACTCTATACAGGCTTCTGAAGTCGTCCTCGCCAGATCGGTGATTTTTGCTGTTGTTCTGACATCTGATTCTTTTCACGAAGGTCAGAGATCGTTTTAGCATTGTCCAGTCGTTAACCAGAAATTTCCTAAGTAGCCTTCTCTATTGTCGTGTGATGTATTCAACGGTCGGATATACGCGGTTGCGTCTGTTAGCTTCTTTTCGTTATTGGATCGGGACGACTGCCTTTTCATTGAAAATCGTAGTCTCTTATAGCTCTGAGAATTGGACTGTTCGTACGACTGAGGTCGTTGGGCTGTCTGTTTTGGACCATCGACCCTTTTTGTAACATCTGCCATGCTGCGAGGTTCCTGCGTAACCCACTACACGGTTTTTTGGTATGTTTTGGCAACAGGTACATCCGATGTTTTAGTATTTTGATCGTGCCTTGTCGACTCCATCGACTCGGGCACGTCCTGATATGACTGGGCCATCATTTGGCTCATTGTACACCTTTCATTTAATCTGCTCGGCCAGAAACGGCCAACACGTGGCAGACAAATGACGCGAGCTCCTTGAAAGAATTCTTTGACATTAAAGCTGGGTTCCGTCGAATGCGAAAGAACGACATTTGCCATTGATTAGGCACGCTGTCAGTAATGGCAGAACATTGAAAGTAATTGCAGATTTTTTTAGAGACCTTGTTCCTCTTTTAAAGTTGGCCCAGTGTTTCCCATTGCTTTTGGCGCCCTTTTTGGATTTGGTGGTAAGCGAACATCAGAGTAAGCACCGTTTTTTCTCTTGCTTGATTTTTGGCTAAAAGGACAAAACTCTTTGTGTTGTTCCATGAAAGTTATTTCCTCTAACTATAATAATGATTTGATCTAAGTTTTTCTGAATGGAAACATTGGGTGAAAATAATTTAAATTACTTAACATTCATGGTGTACACTTTCTACTGTTTCGCAGTGCTGTGTCGGGCGTTTCTTTTGTGAACATGATAAATATTCCACCCACTTCGTTTCAAGGTCTAGTAAGTATGTTGTGAACACGTTTGCAAGCCTTCGTCTAGATTACCAACTGACCATCTCTTGGTGCTGAAATGCCTTTCTTAAGTAGTTCACATTCTCGATATTTCCTGTATTATTTACACTGGGGTGGTACTCTCCTGAGCGTCTGCGTTTGGAAATGATCATCTATACGTGCCAAACCATTTGTGTATTTCGCTCAAAATGGTTTTGAATGCTCAGGTAATTCTTGGGTTTTACGTGATATGTTGCCAAGTTTCAGTTCTTATTCCGTTCTTTGATGAGTATAGTAAATCACGGAAATTCTACAAGTCAACAAAATGTAAACCCTTCTTGAGAGAACAATGGAATAGTCGGTTCACACGCACCACAACGCTGGTGAACAAGCTACCCTTAGCGACACCGAAAAAGGACAACTTGGTATTGATCAGTACCTATGGAATAGGCTAAAAATCGATTTATTTCACAATTAAAACCAGGTGATTACCACTACACAACTGCCTAGATTTGTTTAGATGTTGCTTTCGGCGTGTATCCGTTACGTGTTATGGCTAGCTCGGCTGAAATCAATATGTGCTTTTTGGTTGCAGTGCTAACAACCATCTGAAGCACTGTCTAAGTGAAATGCCCTCAAAAATACTGTTACTATAGGTGGAGTTGAAAATAACGGATGCCTTCATAAATGTTTTCCATTATTAGTAATCTACGGTGTCAAGCAGATCGCAAGCTTGTGATTGAATTGTCGCTTGCTTATTTCTTGTAGCACTTGGTCAATATCGTGATTTTCGTGTCAATTGGATTATCTGGCGACCAGGTTATTGTAGATAATTCTGTCACTAACCAACACCTGATTCGTCAGTGGAATTGGGGTTTTCTTTTGTTTGGCATATTTCTGAGGTGGCTATAGCAGTAGAATACGACCATCCACCACCACACCAAACCGAATCATAGATACGGATGGAAGTTAAGAATGTGTGTAGATATGAATACAGTTTTTACGTGAACAAATGCGATTTCAAAACGCCGTCTGGAATCCGTGTTCAGTGGTTTCCGTTGGATGTGCGCAAGTGTCCGGGTCATACACAAGTATCAAACAATGTGAACTGCTTGATCCAATCAGGTTGTGAATCTTCAATGCTTATCCGAGAGTTCACTCAAGGACATTGAGTGGTTTTCTGTCGTGTCGATCCTGCAGACAGAAGGTAGTCAATGGTGACCGTTTCATTCTGCTAACTGCGATGCACTTAGGTGTTATCAATTTCTTTGATTTTGTTGCTCTGTCAAGCGGATTTTTAAGGAACTGAAACTTTAGTTCAGTGACTTATGCTCGCTAATTCCACATCATGGCTATTGATTGATTGCCGTCACCATTTTTGGTTACGATCCTTCTTATTTTTCGATTACACACGGTGTACGTTATGAGTACAATCAAGGACAAAAAGGACCTTGAGGTGGGATTAGCATTAGGAGCGAGAAAAACTCAGTTGTATGCTGACCTGTACACCGTTATGGTATTTTTCTCAGCGTGTGCAATTTTCGGGGTAGATTTTAATGGGTTTTAAAAGTGTACAACGTTAGAACACTTCCTGAATCGGATCCCTTTTACCACCAAGGCTTTCTCACGTCCCACTACCTATGCCTTCCCATCTTTATGCTGTAGACATTTGGGGAGGTTAAATCGGAAATAAAAACAACTCACTTTTGTTATGAGGAACCTGTCTATACAGCTTCTAGTTGCTACCTTGTCTCTATATTTTTTGATGGTTCACCAGTTCCGTATTACATACTTTCAATCATTACAGGTGACCAGCATTTTTTGCATTCTTTAACAATGTTTTTATGAGTTTTTCCGAGTTGAATCCAAACCGATTTTTATTAGTTCCTAACAGTCTCGTGAATGTTCACTGAGGTTCATATCTGATAGAAGTGGTGGTATACCAGAGCTCATGCGGAAGCATATTCTCCTCTCGCTCGATACGGTGCTACGTTGTCCTACTACAGGTTCATAGGTTGTTAGAGTAGGGAGAGATTTTTACTTGTGTTCCTGTCTTTTTGCTGGTCGATGAATAATTGTATTGAACGGTTTAAGGCTGTGAAGAAAGTGAATAAAATTCAGAAAGTTGCTCGCTCCAGTCAGTTCAACAACAAACAAAGCACAGTGAAATAGCGTTCAGTCAGATGTGCATAGATGATGAGCTGTGAGACTGAGGCAGTATAACAGTTAGGATAATCGTAATGCAGATTGTCTCCCACGCATGTGCCGATCGAGTCATATTTTAAAACTCAACCGATTCAGCCTTGATCACTGAGTTAGACATTGCGTTCTAATGTGAACAGACCCTAACTGTGGAACCTCTGTTTACAAAGCGGTCTGTGTGTTCCATGATTCAGTTTCAACGAGTGACCTTGTAAACGTTCATCTTTTTTAATGGGGGGAAATACGCCAGTGGATCACCCGGGATGTGGAGTATTCTGTAGGTAAAAATTAGGTTTCTCCTGAGGTGTCTGTAATTTCTTAAGAATCGACCGAATTCTGACAGTCTTTCGGGGTAGGAGTTTTTCTCAACCCTATGATTCTCCTAACGGTCTGTCTCATACTTCCGATAAGTGCCAAACATTTCTTTAGATAAGGACAACAGCCCTGTATATTCGGTTCCAGGTGTGAGCGGATTGTGGAGGCGAAAATAATAGGAAACACTTCAGGATGGAACGTTCTGAAAATCCTTCCTAAAAGATTCAGTGTTGTTTATGCTTCTTTAGCCATGGCAGCACAATTTATAGACAAACTCAAACTGTCTGCTACTTTGATCCCTAGGTCTCTTTCGCTTGCTGACACGAGCAGCTTGGTGCCGCCAAGGTAATAGTACAATTTCGAACGTGTATGACTCTACACTTGTTGATATTGAACAGTGAGTTGTTTCCTATGGTCTATTCAAGTCGTCTTGTAAGGTCACCACATGTTTTGGGTACTCTATAACTCGCCAGAGTTTTTGTTATCGACGTAGAGCAACATCGGCGATTTGACTGTACTGGGTAGTTCAAGAACGAAGAGAATGAACAACGGAAATCGTAGGATGGATCCTTGTGGAAACGCACTGTTGGCTGGGAACCACCTTGACATCTGTCCATTCATCATGATGTCCAGGTCACGTAATCTTCTAGATAGATTGTGATGGATTGTCAGGTCGGAGGTGCGAGTTTTCTAGCTCTCGGCCGAATACCTCAACACTGCGATCGAATCAAGAACAACGTGCGTGACCGGATGAGTCATCGCTCGACTGGATCGGACCAACGGGCGAGGCAGGGCAGGCGAAATACGACAGACGGCCAGATCGGAGGCGTGGTTTTTCCAACATTTAGAGGAACATCTCGACACGATGTTGGAATACGGTCAAGGCCAACA
>QNGE01000698.1:34007-44491 GCA_008508345.1 Paragonimus westermani | reverse complement strand
GGGGGTGTGTTGATCACATTTATACCCTACGACGGATCTTGGAACATCGGCATTCATATAGGCAGCCGACGGTCGTGGTCTTTTTGGACCTGAGGGCTGCTTTCGATTCAGTTGCTCGTAACGTTCTCTGGAGCTGTCTCCTTCGCAAGGGAGTACCAGAGAAATACGTGAATCTATTGAGATCGCTGTACGCTCACTCCGCAAGCAGGGTTAGAGTTTATGGACAACTGTCTCGAGCGTTCATCACTTCTAGTGGTGTTCTTCACAAGAGATCGCCAAATTTGTCTATTCGACCATCTTGCTCAACGATTAGGAGTGCTCACGACAGCGTGGAGAGGACGGATGCTCCGAACGGTATATAGTGAACTTAATGGCGAATCGGTGGGTAGGTACAATCGGAATATGGATGTGGCTGAGAAGTTGGTATGTGCCGAAGTGCCACTCAATGGTGATAGTTCACTTACAAGGACACCGGAACACACTTCAAAGAACAGTTACAGCCGAATTGTCAGTCGTAAATCAGTGAGACAGGCTGTCCTATCCTCTCCCAAATGAGGTCAATCTGTTGGCGTAAAGTTGTTGCACATACCAATCTGTACACAACTTTGGACAAAGCTACGTGAACAGAGCGGATAGATCTTTGGTCTCAAAAGCAAGGAACTGTATACCGATGTGGTGGTCACGGCAAATTGTCGACCTCAGCTTCTGTCAAAAGGCTACAAGTAACACCAGCCTCCCGACCGTAATGCGTCATTCCAACTCACGATTATTGGCTTTGGCCAAAACCGTGACGTTTAGCTGATTTAGGTTTGCTTTCTGTGTTAAAAAATATTTGTTTTCAAAGCATAGATACCTTCAAGTCTATGCTTTGGTGTATAGCGCCCAGGTCGTTGTGTTTGCTATTCCCTATCTTGCTCGTTTTCTCTTTCCCCATCGTAGAAATCACAGACAAATTTACCGGACACTGGTTATTTGGTACTAACGAATTACTCGGATATATATTCTGAAGTATTATTGCGACCTTTGATCCACCTTGTGCGATGACCTTCTAGGCCGATGCGTTTATGCGTACGCTCGTGTGTGTGCAGTCTCCGGGTAGAGGTGATATTTCTGCAACTCCACCCCAAATTTGCGTCATTGGAGAAGTCGATAGTCGTGCGAACTTTTGCTACTTGTGTAGCAATTTGTCGACAGATTTGTCCGTATATCGCGAGTTAAGAGCTCGTGTGACGAAAGCTAGTGCTGCTTTCGGACGTCTTGAAAGACGTGTATGGAAGAACCGCAGCTTGAAGATATCCACTAACCTGTGTGTCTACCGCTCAACGGTGCTCGCCGTACTGCTGTACGGCAGTGAAATTTGGACACTGTGTCAGCGGACCGCACTCTACTTGAGCCGTTTCCATTCGTAGTGTCTAACACGCATCTTGGGTATTCGGTGGTCGCACATGGTTTCGAACATCAGCGAGTGGACATGGACGGAATGGAAGCCGTGCTGATGCTGAATCACTTCCGTTAGTTGGATCGCTTCCGTCGGATGGTCGATGACCGTATTCCAAGACAGCTGCTGTATGGACAGTTGAAAGAAGGTAAGCGAAATCCTTGTGTTCAAAAGTGGAGATACCGGGATGTTGTGCAGGCAGGTTTTTTACGTTGTGACTGATTTTAGATGTTGGCTGGAGTTGGCGTTGAGTCGGATGGCCTGGAGAAATACGATTCAGACGGGTTTCTGCAAATTCAACGGGAAGTTATTGCGCGGCCATGAATGGAAGTGCGCGTTACCCGATGGAACCATCGGTGCCGTAGGTCGTAGTGACGTGGTTATGTGGGGTTGTGATGTGTGCAGCCGTGAATGCGCTGGCCGTTTGGGATTAGTGGGTCACCAACGTACTCATAGTACACCATCACCGAAGAGACAACGACTACGTCCTATTCAAATAGGTTATGTCGGTTGTTTCTTGTTCTCATCGACCAACCCTCGTAGTCGTTCGACAACCCACTCGCTCCTCTTCCCAGAAATCTGTCTGTGGATTCCCACCATTCTTTTCCTTTGGCCTTGTTGTCTTCTGTTTTCTTCCCGCCCAATGTCGAGCTTTCCGTTTTTCTCATCCTCTTTAAAGTAATGTAATCCTATATTGAACTAATTTTCGCATCATAATTTCGGCATTTTTCTTCTCATTTCAGTCTTATCATTGGAACAGCATTAGCCAGCTGGACACAAAGGCGTCCTTCACCAGCGGTGTGTGTTCTGTTCACTCGGACACAGAGCACCTGCTGTGCGTGTGTGCGTCATTTCTTACAAGCCACTCATGTGGTCACTTATTCTGGACGTTCGGTGCATGTTGGTTTGTGCTTTTTTTCCACTGTGCTCATGCTTCCATATAACAGTTGCTCAAACTTGATCTGGTCACTACAGTACACAGGCGTTTTTTTGCCTTTTGTTATGGACATATGGGATACAACAAATAAATGCCAGCTTTCTCCTATCTACTTTCCTCAGATTACCAAAGACATACTGTAGCAAGAAGGCGTCCAACAAAGCACAATCTTTATTGTCCAAATCGCTAGTCACATGCAACGCGCGCTCTCTCGTTTATGAGTCATAATTCCAACCCGCAGCACCCCCCGGTTTCCGTTCACACGTCGTGTGCACTTCTAACCGGTTTACGTGTGTGACCGGTGCCTTCTATCGGAGGGTTTTCCGCTTGCCATTCCTCGTCTGTTTGTCCGATTTCGTTGCGCGATGGCTCGTCCGGCTGCTCGTGCTGTCCGCCATCCACCCAGTGTTGGCCTTGACCGTATTCCAACATCGTGTCGAGATGTTCCTCTAAATGTTGGAAAAACCACGCCTCCGATCTGGCCGTCTGTCGTATTTCGCCTGCCTTTCCTCGCCCGTTGGTCCGATCCAGTCGAGCGATGACTCACCCGGTCGTGCACGTTGTCCTTGATCCGATCGCGGCAGGTTTTCGAACGTACCTCCCCCCGGTGTTGAGGTATTCAACCGAGCGTTCGAAAACTGGCACCTCCGGCCTGACAATCCACCACAATACCAGTGTTTTCATTTCCGAACAATTGTGCACACTTGTTCACACTGCTGATGCCTTTGCGTCTGCTACCAATTATACAGCGCCAGCGCCTATTCACGTAAAAATACACATTGATACAGCTGTTGCTTTGAGTTTCTGGTCCCTTGGATGCCAGTTTTTGCAGACATTTAACACGTGTCTCGTTTTCTTGATTCATGCCGTACTACCCATTAGCAAATCTGCGCACTATCCAAAGTTCCTATTTCTGAGGTGCTTTACATTCGTGTGTGCTGACCACATATCTATTTTCGGCGCTATCCGGTCACCTACTTTGACTACTCTGTTCTGATCTGTTCTTCGACCGTATATTGCCACTTTGCTAAATGAGTGTCTAATATTCTGTTTGTCCCACTGTTTCCACCCACTTGTGTGTATGGGACCTCCTCGAGTCAATACTACATACAGAAACTTCTACTTCAGCAATTGTTTTTTAAACGCGGATTGCTAGCATCTACGTTCTTGCGATTCCGGTATTTCACCCTTTCACCTGAGATAAACATTTTGGCTTTAGGAATTCGCTGAGCTCCTGGCCGCTTGTTTCTAAGTTCATGCGAAGCTTTCACATTTTAGCTGGATTCTTTCGGCAGTCTATTCCTTGGCTCACTTGTTCCATTGGACCATGTTCTATTGCCCTAAACCATTAAGAGACAAAATGGCCTGCAATCCATCAACTGAAGTGAGAACCTCTTCATGCACCGATGAACACGTGGTGGGGAAAATTCCCAGTCACCTCATCTTGTTGATAGGCAAGTATGTGGTATGTTCTGATGCCGATTCGCCACCTATCGCAATGTGCTCTTCATTTACAATCACATTATCTGGTCTGTTTGCAAACATCGAAATGTAAATTACTCACCGGCTTATTTGAACGGCCTGTGCTCTACTTGATAGAGTTTCTGTCTGTTGTGAGAACTGTTTTCTCATGGTCCGCAAATACGATTGCCATCTGTTAGCATCCGAAGCTTAAATTCAGAGTCATGAGCAGCATCGCATATTTCATCTTCTCGAAAAAATTAGCACCCTATGGTACGAATACTGATGTATCACTTCGTTCAGTCTTTGCAAGCCCACGCAGAAGGAGCAGTGACTCTACGATTTTCTATCGAATAGGAAAACCGAGTTGTACCAAACGCTGGCCCCTTCAATCACTTCTTCATATTCTGCATTTACATCATCGTTTCTTCGAGATATCCCGATATTTTGCGAGGAGAGTTCAACCTGAATCTTTCGGTTATCGGTTGTTCGCATGCGATCGAGATACAAAAATCCTGTAGATTTTTCTTACAAGCAAATAACGCAGCGGGTTTCCATAGTTAGAGGGGTTAAGAGAACGGTTTAAGCAGAAGACTTGGACAACACATTTGGCTAACGCGGTTCCGTTGTGGTTCCGTGCGCATCAAAGACTTTCATGGCACCTTGTACAGCAGAATATAAGCGACAGTGATCGTGTGTTCGGCTGCTGAATACGCAATATAACATTACATTGCATTAACGACAGCATGCACATGTATGGCTCTGTTTCCAGTCATTTTCAATAATACTTGACCCATCTAACACTCATGAAACGGATTCTAAACCCCATGAATCATTAGTAGGCATATTGTTCACATCACTGTCATTTTTCTCATTTAAATTCGTTTCTTGTTTTTGTTCTTCCTTGTTGCTATGTTCAGTACAGGTACGTTCAGTTTGGGTTGTTCCACCGTCTTGTGCAGTCTATCCCGAGTTTTCCCATCCAATTCATTCTTCACACTAACCGAAGTCACTGAATTGGCTCCAAACTGTCAGGTCCTTTTTCAAAGTTCATCGATGCCCATCCGTCGGGTGACGTAGACAATGCAAACTTGGTTGTGGACAGTCATCAGGAGACTTTCCGTAGAAATCACTTTCTGGATTCTTCACCCGGCCCATGTATTGTCCCACCTAACTACCTCTGGGAGGTGACGGTAGATATCGATGCTTTCTGTTTCTCGTCCTAGTCACCTTGAACGGCCGCATCGCATCCTGACATTCGACCTAGCTGTCAACTGCACTTGTCATTGCCTTGTTCGTGGTTGCCAACACCAGCTTAGAGATCTCTTCGCGCTGGGATAAACGCGTTTGCTTTACGCTTCACCAACTTCTGCTGTGCACTCAGCCTGCCATGTTCGATTTTCATTCTACTTTGATTCCGCTCTCGGTCTTTAATAGTGCCTGAACCTGTTCATCCTTGAACGAATAAAGTTGGGAAATCAATCCACCAATTGTTGTGACCGCGAAGGATGCCTAACAAGATAACTTGCTTGCTGTCAGACACTGAATAAAGGATGTGTGTGAACACATGACAATCGTTAACGAGTAGTTTACACGCCTGATATTCCTCTGCACCTGTCACCATAGGTACAGCGCTAGCACCTTTGTTGAACTATTCGACGCAAAACGTTTACACATGTCCGATTGTTATATCCGGTTTCTGGCCTCCTGGACGATGGGGGTTGCCATCAATCTCATCATGCGAATAATTCCTTTCCACTCGTTGGTGCTACTGAACAGTATTCAACAGATGTATGCGAAGAACGTTAGGGCTGTTGGTGAGTTACTTTCCTTCTTATGGACTAACACGTATAACCAGGTGGGTGATTCGTGTCAAACCGCAGAGTCCTTTGTCAGACCTTCGACGCATGTCTGATTAAGATATTTCAGTGAAAGTCGCAGCGGTCTTATTCGAATCTTATTTTACACTATTTCACCTTCGTGCCCTGTTCAATTATTGCTTGGTAAACACCGGAAACTCTCTGAATTGACACTCCTAGCACATTTACACACTGAAAATTGCTCTGTGTGTGAATAATGGTAGTACCATTCCGTATGTCTTCGTCAGTTGTTACACATAGCAACGGTGAACATAATAATGAAAATTAAGTGAAATAAGTCCATACATCAATTCAATGTGTACACCAATCTGTCAGTGGTCAGAACTATGGCAGATGGAGGTTCAGGGTAAACAGCATTTGCACACAGGACTGGCTTGCTGCGCATGTCAAGGAGCACTTCGGGTGACTCAAGGACGACAGGCTTGTGATGATGCCTCAACACACGGAAAGCGTTTGTTGGGCCGACCACGTGACCGGTCTCTAGCGCGTGTTTGGCGATCGACGAAGCCGGCTTGCGTTGTTTCGTGGGCTCGTGTCTGGTCTCGCCACATATCAAGTCCTTGATATATTTGGGCATGTGTTTCTTTACTCTAAGGCGCAGGGCTCAATCAGTTCCGCAAATGTAAACGTCACCACAGGTACAGGTGAACTGGTAGTTGCCGTGTGAAGTGGACAGCTCTGACATCCGTGTCCTAATGTGAGGAAGTGTGGATGAATTGGTGCAACCCAGTAAACCCAACGTAGCTGCATTGTACGTCCGTTGGACGACCTGTGTTATTCGCAACATTAGAAACGATGTATTACTGTCTTCTTTTTACGGCAACTGCATGTACACTGGTTTCTTCTGAACGGACGTTTCTTGTGGGTTTATTACTTTCGGCTTGCCGTGGAAGTCAATAAAACCCAGTGGATAATCGTCGAAGACTAGGGTCTCACGAATAAATTTCAACTCTGTATCTAGTGCATCATCCGTACATACAGTTTGCGCCCTGTAAAATAGACAATGAACCATTAAGCGTTTGTGTTGCATGGATGAGAAACTGTTGAAATTCAGATATTGTCCTCCCCAGGTGGGCTTACGTTGTACTGGTCGTCACACTATACCATCCTCTCGTTGCCTAACGTTGGTATTCAGAAAGGCGAGCGTGTCTTCTTTTTCAAACTCAGACCATGCCGTTAGATTATGATACGAAGATTGATTGATGCGTATCAGCTTGCTATGATTTTCAGTAAGATGGAAACGAGATAGATTTCACCCTGCCTCTGTTGAGGCGTTGTCGTATGTCCAACAACAGCCGTAGAAGCGGACGGCTCCAGGAATGCTGCCGCGAAGCCGTATATGACAGGATACCTTTCAGTATTCACCCCACGCTTCTGTCTGAGCATTACCTTTACAACTGTAGCAATTTCTGGCGATTGTGATTATATAGAAATTTCCAGACCAATTTATCCAATCAGGTTGAGTAACTTTTTCATTCGAGTTATTACAGTCACACTGACCAGTTGAGGCCTAAGGTGGACACCTATTGATGCACTGAAAACAAGCTTGTTTGCTACGCATTTTTTCTCATGACTAAACTGGGCATATTCACGATACCTATGATATTGTCAATTCTTCACGCATATAATTGTTTTGTAGGCTAAGAACGCGAGTGCCACAGGATCTGTTCATTGAGTGAACTTAAAAAGTGTGCATGTGTTTCAACTCAGCAATGAACAAAATAACTTAGTTGCACGTTAAAATGGTCTTGGCACAAATTACTCATCAGTATAAAACACCCATTCCTGCTTATTCGTTCCTATAAGCCGTTACTTATTTTATTCATTACTTGTTTTTTTTTCTGGCCATTCCATCAGTCTATCTGTTTGTGATCAGTACATGTCAAGCACCCAACTTTATGGCACCAGGTCAACGTTCCCTTTGACGATCGAGCAAGACAGGCGGCTCTGGAGATTCATCAATTTATCGACCACTTAACTATGCAGATTGTACGTTTGTCTGGGTTTGCCAATCTTGGCCAGTTGCCCAAGTGCAGCAAACAGTAGGTACAGTGGTACGGATTAGCTGAACACCAAACCACAACGAATGACAATCCGTAAACTTAGTTGGACGTGGTCAGCTCGCCATATACAGAAGTTGATCCCATCAAAATTTCCACCACCCTCAGTAACTTTAACGAGGTTCAATCCATCACCGATTCATGCGACCAAATATTAAAATATATAGAAAACAAGTCGTTTCTAATTTAAACGCGTTGACATTGAGATCAGTCCGTCTATTAAAACTTTCACTATATTGTTACGGTATCAACATGATTGTTTGCCGAAATTAATGAAACAGTCAAATGCTTTGTGGATCGTTCTGTCTGTTGAAAATTTGTCTACCTTTTTTGCGAATCAACCTAACAAACTTTCTGTCACGTTTGTAACACATCAAACATTTGTGCTCAAGGTTTGCCAGCGATACTACTTTCTAGGTAAACTGCTGTATTTCAGGTGTGCGACTTACAACGGTTATATTGATTTGGATGAAAACACTCCATCTTTGGATGTCATTTATCAATATTCGTGGCCTTAGGGGTTTATTGTAACAATCTAGTTTTGTTTCACAATGTTTACTATCGAGCCGTCTACTGTGTTTCTTTCCCAGAAGTATAGTTGAAAAAATTAATACTAATGTTGTGAATCCAGAAGGCGGACGACACCAAGGTTGTTTTGTTGGAGTAACCGGTACACTACTTAAGCGTCTCAACGGGACTAGAAACAAAAACACTCATTTGCACACCGCACTCTTTGAGGATGCTCCAGTCGCTTTGGACGCCATGTCTCAGTTCCATCATGTGGCGAAAGTCATTAAATGTCATTCTGCCTTCCAACGATCCTTCCCATATGTCTCCCGTATTTATCTCGCGATCATTTCGATCCATTCGGCTACGGAATAGTGGTGTGAGTAGTATGGTTCGACCATCTATCCTCATTAGTGGTGTGAGTAGTATGGTGCGACCGTCCATCCTCACTACCGTAATAGTATAGAGAACGCGGACTCAGGGAAAACAAAATAGTATTCTGCAAAAACAGCTTAGTGTTTTTCAAGGGATCCATATGACTGCACCGCCAATTAATGAAAGCAGGATTCTAGGCGCAGGCGTTCAACATACACCTAGCGATAACATGGATCAGACACGGGGTCTCTATAGTGACCACGTTCGTTCCTGTTTGCGATCGTTCAGTACAACGAGATAGTGTGAGCAAGTTTCAACCCCGCATCCTTGATGTTGCAAAACATGACATTTGACCAACGGATCTGTGTGGGCATCATTTGTGACGTTACCCAATAAGAAAATTGATGTATGCTATTCGATAACAGCCCGCTGATCTGGATGCCTTCATCAACAAATACACTGAGAACCCTCGTCTACTTAAGGAATACTGCTCAAAGCATCAGCAAATTAACCCTCTCGGACATCATTACCTCAACTCATTAGCGTTTAGTTGGTGAACCTTTATTCTTCTTTCCAGACCTGCTACAAAGAATTCTGTGTTCGATGAAATTGGGAAGTGGGCTTGCAAAGACTAATTCGTAACATTCTATTTGAGGGCTAGCATCATGCACTTTCGGACCGCCATTTCCTATCTTCAATTTCATTTGAAGGACTAACGATCAGCGACCCGATTTTGTCCAAGCACGTTTCATTGCTCCTTCAACGTTGATTACAACTGGCAGATAGAAGTACCCGATGGTTGTTTTGAAGTGCACCTTTATGTCAGCGCTACTATTTTGTGTACATCCGACAAATAACTTTTACGTTCACACTGCCCCTCTACTTCGACTCTTCTCATAAATACCAGTCCTCTGATCGCAAAGATGATCTCTTAACGACAGACTCAGAAGTAGTAGAAATACTTCTAAGGAAATAATGATTCGTGTTATCCACTGAACCAGCCACTTATGATTTAAATGGTTCAGTAGTTCCACTAACCACTGAAGTAACGCATAGTATGGGGGACTGCCCATGTTAACGAACGGTCTTAAATGCCTTCGTTAATATATAAATAGAACATCACGAAAAATTGATCATAGCTATCAGATTCTCACAGAATTTCCAGTCTATCCCTTTCGAAAACAAGCACTAGACTCGAGTTTCGCTCTTGACAGCGCTAGTCAGTAGTGCATATCCTTGCGGCGGACGGAACTAAAACTGCGGTGACGCTTTTATGGGAAAGTGTTGACCACTGTGCCATTGATCTCCCATTAGGCACTATTGAATCATCATATTTGAAACACTGGGTTCCCTCTACTAACTTCATCAGTGCAGAAAGAAGACGTATGTTGCGATATGTTAACATTTCGTTTACTCTTATCGGTCGCAAACGTAAAACATGCAATCTATATGTAACGGACAAATAGACAAAGAAGGCATTTGAATTTGTACCTGACCTCATTTACGATGTGATCCCCTTCGTGATGACTTCGTGGTGTGATTGTATGCGTGTCCATACCCCATCTCTATTTGTCTGTTATATATAACTTGCATGTTCCACACTTACGACCGATGGGAGAAAACAAAATGTTAACACATCGCTACATATGTCTTCTTTCTGAACCGATGTAGTCGAATACACAAGTGCAATTTAAAAGTATGTCATCAAAAATCATCATCAAAACAGCCATGAGCCTGACCAAAAGGTACTGTGGCTCGGGCCGCCGCTCACCTCAACAGTGACGTGGAATATCCTAAAAGGAAAGAGTACTACGAAGGACAAAAAA
>QNGE01000698.1:20086-30570 GCA_008508345.1 Paragonimus westermani | reverse complement strand
CTAACCCCCTTCTTCCTGATACGGAAGACAGCAGTGCCGCAACTATAAAAATAGTTCTGCTGTATGCCCATAGGATCGTGCCTCACTGCCTAAGCACTCCTACGCGGTCAGCAGTGCGACATACAATCCTATGAGTGTAACTTCATTTCGTCTGACTACTCCCCTTCGGCCTGCCTGAGTAGGTTGCACCTGGAAGGACCGGAGTCCTAATCAGCATAGCCCGCCGGATCAAAACGGTACACAAGCCCGACCTCCACTTCAAGGTATTATCAGTTGAAGGATCTGTCACCCACGTCTTCTGATGAGACGGGTTGGTTTCGTGCAGAACTAGTTGATATTTCTAATCAATTGTTATTAACACCTACTCGTCAGCAACATTGTCCAAGACAGCCATGAAAGAATTGATAGAAATGCGGCAATTGGTGTCTTATCACGAGATAAAGGTTCCGGTGTTGTCTTCATGAGCAGGGACGAAAATGAATATCATTTTGGAAGACCAACGCAAGTTTAAGGAGGATAAAGCGGCTGAAAATAACATACTGCTGGAAAGACAAATAGCGAGGCAACTCCAGATACTGTTGTTGCATAGTGTTATATGTGAAAATCAATATAAACAAATGGAACTAATCGAGACAGGGACACCACAAATGAGAGTTGCACGGGAGCTACATAAGGATGAAGTACCCCTGCGATCAACTCTGTGTATGAGCAACTCGACAAGTCATAAAGTTGCTCGATGGCTCGTTGAAAGTCTGGACCCCGCCCGCAAAAATGTATCCATCCATTGCCCAAAGGATTCTTTTAGAATGCGTGTCGGTGAGTTCTCAAGCTATGTATTTGACTGACGTTGATTCCATTTCTTACGAATGTTCCCCTTCGTTAGACATTTGAGTTTTTATGTGGTTTTTATTTCTAGCCAAAACTGTGAATATCTTAAGGATTTCATCCTACTATGTACGGAAAACATCAGATGCAATTCCGAAGAATTTCCTTATAGACAAGTAGACGGAGTGGCTATGGGCAGTCCGTTAGGCCCTACATTAACCGACATCTTCTTGGGATGTGTAGAACGGCAAGTCACAGAAAATATTGCCAAAGCCTTATTGTACAAGCCGTATGCATTTGATGTTTACGGATACTGATCATTTTGATTTGTTTTTCAATCTTCTCAACTCTATCCACCCGAACCTATCCTTGTATTATGAAGGGGAATCAAACGGCAGTTTAGATATGTTAGATGTACTTATCACCCCGCGTGAGGATGGGGCATTACAGAGATCGATCTATCTCAAAGCATCATGAGGCGGACAGTATCTTCAGTTCCCTAGCATTGCCCCGATAGCATAAAAGTGGGGTTTGGTTAGAACCAAGCGTATTTGCACTCCTGATAAGCTGCAGACGGAGAAACAGATACTCAGAAAAACGTTAGTGGCAAACAAATATCTTGAAAAGTTTATATACACTCATAGTATAGTGAGCAAATACAATGAGCCAGTCCAAACAGTCCGAAAAAAAGATAGACTTCTAATTTTTTGCTATTCTAAGGAGATCATTTGGCAAACGACATCAGGAGCAAACTGAAATCCGCCAATCACGCTCGGTTCAAACTACCAAAGGACCTGTTCTACACAACAGTGCATTAGATTTGGGGCTTGCTTTTGTTCCAACCTATCAGTATAATCTAGGTTTTGCTCGGAGTGAGAGCTGAAATTAGATTCGCTTGCAAATGAGACCGGAGTGGTTATCACTGCCCACATCATTATCACACGTAAAGCCCAAGCAAATTTGTTCATAGGCTTAAAGTTTTTATATGGTATCAATTTATTTTCTTGGTGTCTTGATAACACCAACGTTCAGTTCATACAAACACGTTAGCCAACCTGTCAGTTAGTTGCTGCACCGGAATACGAAATCGTTTTGGTCCACTAGACAACCGAAATCCAGTCATACTCTTCTAGCAAGGACACCCAGTTGTCCAGTCAGTGTTAGCACTAACGAACCGTTATGCAGTTGACCTAGTTTGCAGAATAGTACCAAGTAGCACGAACATGAAAGCCAGACAAACAACTGGCTTACGGCAGCAATCCCGAAAAATTCTGCATCAAATTTGCTTGCTAATTAATCAGGGCTGTCAGTTATCGGTGATTTACATACATTTGCCCGTAAAACTGGGTGGATATGTAATTGGTCAATAACATGCTAAACAGAAGAAGAGGCCGATCAAAATATCGCGTTTACGCGTTTTAAACTGGGTAGTCGAAACGTGGGGGAAATTTAATAAACTATTGTGCACAATACCCAAGAAACTACTATAATTAAACACGAACAAACTGAACTTGTAAACCTAGCACAAGGTCATAATAATCCATATTACGACTTCAGAAACGGTGTTAAATGTTCTGAAACGGAGGCATAATGTACTGTTAATAATCTTCGTTGATCGATCTAGAAACAACACTTGACGACTGGTTTTGTCCAGAGTTGTAGCCTGAAGGTATAATTGCCGAACTTTCAAGCTTTAATCCCTCAGTACAGTAGACACTACCCAAGCCAGATCGCCAAGATTGTTCCTCTAGTGGATTGGTTCTTGCACACGCTGTAAACAAGTAAATGGCTCTAATTTCAACTTAGTTACTCCTTCCCGGTGAGGCAACTTAACTCATTTGTTGAGTTAACAACGTATATTGTATGTCGTTGGATTGTGCACGTTTGCAGATGTCAGGATGAACTGGTTATCAAACTGATGGCGGCCGTCCAAACGGTGAAGTACTACCGAATCACCAATATAAAAGTGGATGACAGTCGTATGTTGTGTCAGTAAATGAGCGGTATGCCACACAAATCTATTGTTCATAATTGGATGAACCCTAAAATATATTCACGTCGTGATGCCATGAATAGAACACTAGGTCAAATATACTACTGACGGATCTGTGAAAGTTACCACTAATTGACAAAAAACTAGATAAGGCCAGCGACAGAACGTTATACGCATGACATCAATCACTTGGGTTTGCTGCTTCCTGTTTTTTTTATGTCCCATTTGTTAAGGTAAGTCGATCGTGCATTTAAGTGTTACTAAGCCTCGAAATCATCTATTCGCGTGAGCCAAACTTCTGTGGATTCCATATTAAAGAAGATATTCTCCATAAGAATCTGGTAGTGTTGAGCCATCTGCATGAAAGTTTCGACTTCAAAGACCTCTGTACTGCATCTCAATAAGTTCCCTTACAACGTTCTCTGGTATGGTGCCCACTTTGACGTAAGTTGTTTGTGACTCAGCTGATATGCATACATATGGTTGGTTTCGTAATTTAATGTCCCATATATGCCTACCTATTTGTGCCTGTGAACCTAGGTAATGTATGACAGAAAGGGTCAGTACATGATTGCCCAAGTCAGTCAATCTCGTATGTTTAATTGCACAGTGGACAAGTTGCGTGCAATTAGTCAGCTGGTCGTGATTATTTCTGGTACAATAATTTGTTTAAAAGTAGTGTGGGTCGGGGAACATGAAAATTCATTTTGGATCTGTGGGTTAAATGCCTTTGAGTTCGAATTTTTTCAACCTATCGTAGGTTAGCTTCTCTTACACTGTTGAGGCGTATTTGCTTTGCGAGATTTAATGACAGTACTGTAACCATCCGGTCAATCAGGGTGGTGTAGAATGATGGTTACACTGACCGAGTAACGACACCTAATTTCGATGAAATTCGATGATAGTAAACTGGCCGAGTGCGGTTGTTACTTAATTCAGAATTGTTTGACTGCACAGACTGTTTATATTCAAACCGAACGTTCCATAACCAAATTCAGCTTCATGCTTGTAGCTCTTGGATCCTGTTAAATTTCCCTGATTTTGCTAACCTTAAATGTTATCAGATTTTACCCTATCCCCTTGTTATTTCTATACGTATGACTACTCCAGAATCTGACTAAAATGGTTAATTTGACATTTTTGAAATGGTTATATTCGTCAGACGGAAGTTCTGTTCAAGTTCATTTCCAGAGTGAAAAGTTTTCAGTTGATAGTGTCGATTACTATTCTACAATTTTCGATCAAGCGTACGCAATAATCTCTGCCTATTTGACTGACATTTCAACGGACAGAAATCTGATCATGTGTTAACTGATTCAACCATGTACACGTGTTTGTTTTTTCAATCCTACTGGTTAGAGAAATTTCATGGTCAATACTTTACCGATAAGAACGAACATGAATTTGTAGCGAAAGGTTCTGAATTGCTAGAACAACTTTTTGCCATTCATTCGATAATTCTCCCTAGTTAACCATCTTTCGTAAACTCTAACCAACCAACAGTACAATCTTGCACTTCTCCAACAGGCAATTGGTGCCCCTGTTCCAAACTGTCGATCAACTCAGAATCGGATTTCAGAAATCAGAAGGTAAAATGTCTTGACAAATTACCCATTATCAATGGCTTGGGGTCGAGCTTATCGTCATACATGCCAAAATTTTACTACGCATTCACACTGTTGTTTTTCAGCTTGATGAGCCACGTCGTTGTTGTCTGACAAACCACTTAATTACTCGAAGCGTTTTTCCAGGAATAGGCGTACGACACCAGCAGATTGTACCATAGTGTTTGCTGTTAAGTGAGATACAAGGTCGCATTTCCGTTGAATATTACTAAGCCAACAAAACTTCAATAGGTGCACTCGCAGCAACCGGCCTCTAACGTGCTACCGTACGTGTTCCAATCTGAAGACGGAGCTAAAATGGTCTTTATCGCGGTCCGTCAGTAAATGTGTATAAGGTGAAAAGTAAGCAGAAAGTGAAGTTGACGACGAAATCAAAATATTTAAAAGAATGCTTTACAACCATTTCTGTGTATAACTTTTTAAAATGCCGTTGTTTAACGATTTGCAGTTTCTGATAGCTGGAAACAGTGGCGGTTTTGATCTTAGATATTGGAATATTCGCCAAGCTTGGTGTTTAGATTGTAAACGCTTCATCACCAAACTAGGTGACACTATAGGTGCGGAGGTGTTTCACCGTATATGTTTGATAAAGTATGATACATGTCTGAACTTACAAACCGGAGTAAGTTGACCTTCTGACCTGAATTCTAATTAGTCGTTTCCTGTCGATTTGATCCTTAACCTGAATTACGGTTGGCTGTTTTTTGCATTTGAACTTTAGCGTGAGAGCCGACTGGCTACTTCTTACACTTTCTGAACCTCTGATATGTAGTCTGATTCACTGCTTCCTGTGGCTGTTGAACTTTCACCCTGAAGCTGATTGGTTGGTCCTTGTTCGTTGATTGGGTGGGTCACTTCTTCGTTGCTGGAATTCGATGTGATTGACATTTCATTGTCCCATTTTGATCACTGGTCCGATCCGTTCAAGTTGCCCCGCTCCGGTTTGCTGGCATTTATACCTCCTCAACTACTTGGTTCGCATTGCAACAACCGGAACAATAATTTATGTACGACATGCAGGGATCCAACCCTACCTTCATTTAGTAGATGGTATCGACCGATAAAATGAAGCCAGTAAACAAGTCACCTTGCAGGAATATTAGCATTCGCTGGTAATTCAAGACGAGTCGACTTTCTCAGCTCCGACGAGAAAAAATTGACGTAGCAGAAGACCTTTTGTTTTCTAAATACTGTCCTGTAAACCAGACTCAAATGAGACATCCAATCGAAAAAGTAATATCCCAAAGGAGTGTTGGGAAATGTGATAGTTCCTCAGTGCAGTTATGCTTTTCACATAATGGTCACACATACCCTGCGCATATAAATATATGACATGAATCTAAATGTCTACTTTATTTTGATCACTTGACTAATGTCAAATACAGTATGGTTTGGTATCGTCATGTCTGAGTGACCCCTTGTTTTTACCGTAGCCAGTGAACGTTTACTTTCATGCTCTTGGTCCATTTCCACGTTAAATTTCCCCTTAGTAGATTATTTTGACCATCTTTCAATGTAGCCTACGACTGCTGACCTCAGCGATTCGCACACGAGTTCGAGGCTGGGAGCCCAATCTTCCCGGATCCAGTCAGTTTGTTCGTTTCGATGTCCAGCGTTTTTCTGTTGACCCGAAAGGCAGCCATTGAAAACGGGGTGTAGCACCGCTCTTGAGGGTTACAGAATTTACCAAGAACAGCGTGAAATAATGATATAGCAGAACAGGACAAATTACTAACCTAACGGTTTATTAAGTAGGCGAGAATCCAATAACACTTTGAGACGTTCCTTAGAAGAGCAGCTAACAATCTTTAGTGGTAGGTCGTTCCAGTAGTTGATAACCCTATAAGAGAAGAACTGTTGTCTTAGGAAGGTCCGAGATCGAAGCTTATAGAGCTTCTTGTCGTGACCTCTTCAACTGTTATCACTTACCAGGGTGAAAAATTGTTGCACGAGTCCTGTGCTGAAGAGAAAGTGTGTGAGAATTAAGTCGCCGCGGAGTCCACGAAACTCAAGTGGATAAAGATCGAGAATTTCGAGGCGAGACTCGTAGGATAGATGCCGTAAGCCAGTGACCATTTTGGTGGCTATTCGCTGGACACGTTCAATGGTGAGTATGTCCTTCTTCAAGCCGGTGTAGACGACTTGATTGGCATACTCGAGCAATGGTCTTATGTAGACTCCGTAAGGCGTGTGGAAGGCGTGCTTGTCTATCCGGTGGAAAGTTCGTTTGATCATCCCAAGAGCCATAAAACCCCTTTTGGCGGCCGGCTGGTGATGATAAGAGAAGGACAAACCAGACGACAGCCGGATCCCTAGGTCTTTTTTGAGGTCTACTTTCGTTATATCTACCACACCTTGTGCACCGTGTATCACGAATAGGTTCCCGGAGTCTCCTCCGAGTGACATGTGCGCACACATACTGTCGTTTAGATGGAGACTCCAATCATCTGACCAGCACTTAATACGATCAAGGTCAATCTGCAATGCATTGGGGTCACAGGCATTCCAGATTTTTAAGTCGTCGGCATAAAGGAGGGCGTTGCTAGAGATCATTTCGGGGAGATCATTGATGTAGATCAGAAACAACAATAGACCTAGTACCGATCCATGAGAGACTCCCACAGAGACTGGGGATGGAGGTGGATGGATGCATGAACCGGTTTTTACTCTGAAAGTCCTGTTACCAAGAAAGGAAGTTATCCAACGTAGAACCTCTCCTTGGATCTCGTAGGCTTCTAGTTTATGCACCAGAGGACCGTGTGGGACGCGGTCGAAGGCTTTGGCAAAGGCGAAGAAGATAGCATCCGAGACGTGACCATTGTCTTTGGCCTCTGATGGGCTATCCATGAAGATTAACATACTAGTTATGCATGACCGATCGGGAAGAAAGCCATGCTGGGTCGAAGAGAAGAGGTTATTTGAGAAGAAATGCTTAAAGATGGTGCGTTTTAACAGTCGATCCATTATCTTGCATGGGATGCCGGTAAGGCTGATCGGCCGATAACTAGCAGGAGAGTGACGATCTCCTGTTTTAAGTATAGGTGAGTCAGTAACTTCTTTCCATGCCTCCGGAAGAGTGCCTGTCCGAAGCGTCTGTTTAAACAGATCAAAGAGAGGCACTGCCAAACCGAGGGCCGCTTCTCTGAGGATCCGGGGATCGATCTTGTTTGGCCCCATGGCCTTATAAGGATTGCTCTTAAGCAGGAGGTCCTGAACGTCTGACAGAAAAGTCAGCTGTCAGGATGGGGTGTTGAAAGTGTCTCCGCGAGAGAATTGGATGCCAGTTTGGCAGATCCACATTGTAGACTGATGTGTAGTATTCTCTGAACACCTCGGCAACCACTTGGGGGTTGGAAGAGGTTTCCCCGTCGGGAAACCGCGGAGAAAGCGCTGAGGGCTTAGTTTTTTTTCTGGCGACTTATATACTTGGAAAGAAAATTCTTATTCTCGTGAGCTACCTGTAGGATTTTTAACTGTACCTGTTGGGTGTGTTGCCGGATTCCCCGCTTGCACCTCTAGATCTTCCGGCCTACCCGTTAGCTTCTGCTTAGAGAATAGGCAAGAACGTACTTCAAAAAGACGGCGTATGTTCCGTGGAAGCGGTGCACGAGAGGAGAACTTCCATAGTTTTCGATGGACAAATGCCTCATCGGCTTCGTGAATGGCAGCCTTAAAGGAAAGATAGTTCAAGTTCACTGAGTCGGATGTAAGGCTGAGTGTGCCTAAGAACGTCCTTAGTGCTTTAAAGTTTCCTTTCTGGAAGTTTCGAAATGAAGTCTTTGTTACAGCGTTTTGGAGCCAGTAACAGATAAAGTCAAAGGTTAGTAGCATGTGGTCACTATGCCCTAGCGGTGATTTGATGGCCACCCTATCTACCAGGTGAGCCTCGTTCATAATGACCAGATCGAGCAAGCAGGGTGTCTGTCCTGAACGGTGCCTTGTGGATAGATCGACATGCCGTGTTCAGGCTTTCTCATGGATCAACATTGCCAAGGGTTTCGAGAACCCGCAGCCACAGTCCTCATGAGAATCCGCCATAGAGTTGAGTTTGGGTGCGTTGAAGTCACTCATAATGAGAAGATGAGAGAAACGCTGGGTAGACGTGAGTCTGTCTACGGTAGCAAGGATGGCCTCGTCGTCGGATGCACTGCATGACGGCGAACGGTACATAACACCGGTAAGAAGCGTGTTACGTTTGCGAAGTTAGAGTTTGATCCAGAGCATGTCGCACTTCTCTGGGAAGGTAAATTCCCCTACGACATCTGGCACTGAGAGCTCCCGGCTTAGGAAAACGACGCAGCATCCCATGTGTCCACGGGAGGAGTCCGTCAAATTGCTTATCAGGTTACTCTATTCAACATAGATCTGTGATATCACAGTTATGAACCTCCCTGTTTTCAGCACTTTCCGCTCAAATTTTATGTTTTGGTGACCGTGAAATGTCTTATTTTCACTGGGTAATGTAGTTTTTTCTGAGGCCTTATGTTCATATGACCTTATATTTGAGTAATGTATTGCAATCGATGTACACTCGAACTAGTCGCATAGTTTACACGGCTGAATATATTCTTGTGCCCTAAACCCTTATGACCTAATTGTCCGACATACAACGAATTATGGCTAACGATGAAAGAAGCCCGTATGGTAGAATCAGAGTATTTTAGAGGGGATTTTATGGGCGAAATTTATTTCGACAGTTTCCCATCCTCTCTGTAAGATGGGGACAAGTATTTCTTCAGTTTTGGCACACACATGCACACGGAAGAAGTACTGAGAAGCTAACCGTGATTTCTGACTTGAAGATCTGTTCATCTGCAGGACAGTTTTACCTGTTTTTATAGCCTTTGAGTCACTTCCTACTGTTTTCACCATAAAACAGAGTGGCGGCACGTAGGTGAATTTGGTTGTTTTCAATATACGTGGTTCCATCATGTCCTGATAGGTAAGACATGTTGCCCGTATTTATAACAGGTTGATCTATGAGAAGGATTCAAAAATTATAGATTCAGAGGTTATTAATTAAAAACAGATAGTGTGAAATGTACCAAAGACTACTTGAAGAAAACACTGTTGACCACTTTTATATTTGGCCCAACGACCGACGAAATGATGGCGGAAGTTCGAAAATTCTGATAGAACGACAGGGATGATCGAACAAGCAACAGTTCATATGGCGTCTAAGGCTGGCTTTTTCAAGAATATAATACAATATATTGACTAGGACCCGTGATAACAGTCGCACTTCAAGTGAAATTTTCAAGTAGGCAATCTAGTAAATTGTTAAACGAGTGTCTTATGATGCCTTGTTTTGCAATACCATTGTTGCATGACGATGAAACAATATGTTACCAGCTTTGTTTTGGTTGCTAATGAAAGCAGGAAATCAAGAGGAATTGCAATACCGTGTACGTGATTTTGGCCATCCCCAACCAAACAACGCAGTTCCACGTGAATGAACTCTTAAATGGGTCAGCATTAGTTGAGTTAAAGGTGAAGACAGGAAAAACATTTGTTAGAAACCCACGATTTCGTGGAATTACAGTGGATAATTGAAGTGCATTCAGAAGACAGTTCATCGTCATCATCATCATAACAGCCATGAGCCTGACCAAAGGTATTGTGGCTCGGGCCGCCGCTCACCTCAACAGTGACGTGGAATATCCTAGAAGGAAACATTAATACGAAGGTCAACAAAGATTGAAGAAGACTAAGCGGAAGAACTAGAAATGGTATGGATATAGGTACGCCATTGACTGCGATACACCGCCATCTCGGATAGCGTATCTAACCAGCGGTTTGAGCAATCACGAGGACCCCAGCCAGGCAGGCGATGCCTGCCCACTTTGCTCAATGGAGCAGTCAAAGACTTCATATTTCCTGACCACGTTGTTGCTTGACCACCACGCGGTTTTACCCAACTGTTGGTGGCCTCAGTGTATAATGCCCGGTACGGTAAACGCTCAGTTGGCATACGAGCACGTGACCCAACCATCGCAAGCTCTGCAACGTTCCGGAATACGCGCCGGCGAACTGCCACATTG
>QNGE01000698.1:0-11011 GCA_008508345.1 Paragonimus westermani | reverse complement strand
AATGCTGTCAAAAGTTGTGGTTCACTTTTCAACCCATTGCACGCCGCAATCGCCTCAAATTCTGACAGCCAGTCTTCCACATCTCCGTCCGCAAACTGATTTGGCCAAGGTAACTTCATTGCGTTGTGTTCAGGGCACGGCACCAGTGTAGCGAGAAGGCGTCCAACAAAGCACAATCTTTATTGTCCAAATCGCTAGTCACATGCAACGCGCGCTCTCTCGTTTATGAGTCGTAATTCCAACCTGCAGCATCCCCCGGTTTCCGTTCACACTATGTGTTTAGGCTTTGTTTTGAAACTCTGGTACACCCTGATTGATGGTAAATCACTATAACTGATCAATAACCTGGCTGCACCCCAGTATTACGGAGGAGCACAGTCCGTTTCAGGTTACCCACTGTTTTGCGCAAACGATCCCCTTGGGTAGCATCTGACAATTTATTTAGTTTGCACACACTCGAGGTACGAAATGATACAACTTTCTAACAATTTTTCATACAATACTTGTTCGTGGACAAACACAGTATTCTATATCTTGCTTAACTGATCGCCCCCTATACCGATTTTGCAAATTATCAGAATGTGAACTGACACTTTCCTGACGTATGGCTTATGCATAGCTCAAAGCGACCCTAGAACAAAAATGTTTGTTTCGACAGCACTATAATTTTTGACCTGAATAAGTGAGTGTCCTCCGATTGTGAATTTCGAGTTCAAGTTCACAACAGGATTTCGCCTGTTTGGAATTGCGCAAATTTCAGTGGCCAGCTATACAATTTTATTCGATCGATGCATTCATACTTGTGTAATCGCTCACAGAGTGCTGGACAATTATAAACTGTGGCGTATATTAGCCTCAATTGCAGTCTGCCCGATCGGAGCAACTGGGCCCTCCAGACAAATTTAGTTGAATATCCAAGTAGAAGGATAGTCCGGGTGGTGTGGATAATCACTCTAATAACATTGGTCATCATTAATATCATTGGAATTAATGTGCGTTTGTTATTTCCTCCTAGTCCCATGCTCTTAAAATTACGCCTATTGATAAGATTAGTATTGTTACCCTTATTGTCTGAGGAGTCGAGGATTAAGTAGGGTTTGTTCCAGAAAAGTAGATATCTTTGAAAAAGTGTAATAACGTAGGCGCAACCTTACCAAATTTTAAAAAACCCGATCCTGATAGCCTGGGACATTGCCATTCGAACTGTAGAATTTGCAGTGCATACGGTTAGAACATCACGAGGAATTTTGCAGAAAATCATTAACAAAGGTTAAGAAGTACGAAAACTGTCGAAGCACGAAATGCATACGTTCTTCAACCCACGGAACGGTTTAACGTCCGGGAAGAGGAAGACTCACTAATAGATCCCCATATGACTGATTACTGTCTCAAGGCTGCCAAGAACTGAGTCAACACATCTAAGTGCTGTTCATTTAGTCACTGAAATTGTTTGTAAAATTTAAAAAACACGTAACCAGTGGATTATTGGATGGAGAACAAAGGCTGTCCCATTTCTTTCATCATTGTCGAAAGTAGGCAAATCAATATTTAGATCAAGGCTATGAGTAAGCACTCTGTGTCCTAAAGTCTCAGTTTAAACAGTTCTAGCTCGTAGTTTAAGGGGTAGATTTAGGCGTTGCTTTGCCTTTCATTTTGGTTCAGGCATCCATATACTCTTCACGGCCCTTCATTCTCTGGCTGATGCACATTTTGCTTAAGTGTTCATAGTTTTATTGGCGGCGATAGCGACTTTCTCCACACTTTGATTGGACTTTATTTCGGCTAGGTTAACAGAAGAATTCCGTGGTCTGCCTGTGCTATATTTCCTCGATTCATTAATCAAACCAGCCGTGTCTGTCGTTCTGAAGATTCTGCCAACCAGGGAACTGCTCGAATATCAGAACTGTGGAAAGAATTAAGTTTACGCCTTTCAGTAAATCCCGTGGAAATTCAGTGTCGAAGCCACAGGACTATTGTAGCGAATAGGGTGTCCAATAAAGCACAATATTTACTTTCCAACACGCTGGTTACCATGCAACGTGCGCGCTCGCGTGTATGAGCCATCGTATCCACATAACAACCCCGATTTCTGCCTACACGTCGTACGCACTTCGACCCGGTTTGTGTGTCCGACGCCTCTTCTCAAGGCGTTTTTTATCTGCCGTTCCTCGTCCGTTGGGCCGATCTCGTTGGGCGGGGGCTCGTCCGTTCTCTCATGCTGCCCGCAATCCACCCACCATGTCCTCTGGCCGTATTCCACGTCCACGACGAGGTATTCCCCCAAATGTTGGAATAATCGTGCCATCGATCCGGTTATTCTTCCCATTTTGCCTGTCATGCCTCGTCCGTTGGTCCGATCCAGTTGAGCGATGGCTCATCCGGTCGCCCATGCTGTCCCCGACCTGCTCGCTGTGGGCTTTCAGACGTTCTTTGCCGCACCGTCGATGTATTCCGCCGAGAGCTGGAGCATCCGCACCTCCAACTTGACAATCCACCACACTATGAAGTGATTAAATTCTGTTAGTTTACCCCTATGGCATTGCCCTATCAGGGTTAGATGAAGTGGCGGGCAAACACACCTGAGTCATCGTGTCTTTGGAGAGATTAAGCTGGATAGAAATAAAGGCGAAAAGCTCCGAAACAAAAAACTGTCAGATGAATCGTATAACATTTTTTAGGGCCGCTTCTGTAACTGGGGTTACGGCATACAGCCTACCGTCATGAGTAAAACGAAGCTGATCACAGTCATCATGGGGGCAAAACTTCCTGAAAAGAAGGTGTATGATGAGTGTCAGTGAATATATACTTTCACGTCAATTAATGAAGTCCAGGTTGTACACTTTTGTGATACGGCGCGTAATTCTAATACAAGCGTTTGACTGTCGTTCATTCGTTGCGTTCTACTCAAGTCGGATATACGGGCTACTGGTCTCGCGTTAAGTTCTGTCAATTCAGGAAATATCACATCGGCAACGCGGCAGTCTTCAATAACAATGAATCCTATGCCTCTCGAAACTTTGGACCTTCATTCATCCCCTGGTGATATTGAGGATTATTTTGAATGATTCAAACTGTGATGTAGAACCGCATCCAGCCTAAGTGAGGAGACACAATCCGTTTTCTTCCTCTCAAGAATAGGAAAAGAGGCCTACTGTCTTCTGAAAAATCTGTCTCATCCAGATCCGCTGATGGATACCACACATGAGCGCATAAAGGAAACGCTACTCATTCATATCACCCCCGTAAATTTCGAGGTCGCCGAACGAGCCAAATTCAATATCGTGCAGCGCCAACCGAACCAGTCAGTCCGTGACTTTATTCTCCAGATCCAAACTCAGGCAGCACAGTGTGGTTTTGGCGCTCAATTGAAGGTCCAAATTCCTGACCGACCCGTCACCGGCATTTGTGTTCCGGATCTACATAGACAATTACTGCCACTCCCAAAATCTACGTATCGAAATGCCAAAGTCATCTGTGAGCAATACGAAGACGTTAATAATACAGTCCAGAGTAGAAGTTTTAGTGAGGTCTCAGTCTTGTTTGGATCGATTAAAAAGCGACATACAGAGCACAGTGCTCTGCGGCTATTCAATTAATCTCCTAAATATGGTTCTCGACCAGTTTCTCAAAATTCTTCGCAACAGTCGGCAAATGTCACTGGCAGATTCGGGAATTGTGCTTCATGTGGCAAGAAACATTCTAGATACGCATACATTCATCGCAGCTTTATATGCCACAAGTGCGAGAGACGAGGTCATTTACAAACTGTCTGTAAGTCGAACAGAAAATGTCAATTTGTGTAAACTGATCAAAATGAATTTGATGCTGGATGCGACGCGATGGAGTCCTTTGCCTTGACAGTTGATTCATCCACTTCAGGGCATCTATTTCACACCCTTTTCACATTACGTGGCACGAGGCATGATTTTAGTCTTGATACTGGCAGTGTAGAATCCATTATACCACAAAGACATTTATCACAGTTCTGTCCAAATTACACAACACATCATTGTTCTGTAACCATACGAGGTACAACTGGTCATTCCATTCCTGTTTTGGGTACATTCACTATTCCGATCTTCAATGAACAATCTAAGCCACTTGATTGCAACTTTGTTGTTACTCATCATGGCCCATCCATTTTGGGGCTAAAGATTTTAAAAATGCTTCATATCCAGATTTCCTCGCTTATACCACCAAGTGATTCCACAAGCTTGAAAGACCTAATTCTCAAGTGCTAGAAGGCCAAGGGCAGCATGAAGAAACCTCCAATTAAACTGGAAGTAACTGGTGGTCCGGTTATAATGAAACGTCGCATAATTCCCTATGGACTCTGTGAACCAGTAACCGAGATGCTGAACGAGCTGGTATAAAAGTGCGTCGCTAAGCCTGTCGACTGGGCCACGCCGATTGTGACACCATTGAAGTCTGATGGGAAAACTCCGCGTATGTGGGGCGATTATCGACTTACTGTAAATCGATGCCTTAAGCAAATACACATACCACTGCCGAACCTGAGGACATTCTGAACAAACTCTCAGGATCCAAAGTTTTCTTCAAGATTGACTTGAAGGATGTATATCAACGAGTTCCTTTCGATAAGGCATCAATGTCGATAACAATAACTAATACACATAATAGACTTTCCAATACTGATTTTTGCCGTTTGGACATAGTAATTCTTATGTTATCTTTCAGCAGGTAATGAATAATATTGTGAAAGGTATGAATGGTGTTGAACTTTATCAGGATGATGTCATCGTACACGCTCCAGACAAGTTGACTCATGATTCTTGTCTTTTGAAATTGTTCCAACAGTTTTTTGACAAAAACATTGCTGTTAATCCAAACAAATGCGTCTTTGCTGTAAACAGTTTCCAGTGTCTCGGTTACTTAGTTCAAACCTGATGCCAAACGTCTAGACTCATTAGTTAATGCACCTTCACTCACAAAGCAGTCTGACTTACGTTCTTTATTAGGTGCTTTGCAGTACTATTCCCGGTTCACTCCAAATTTCTCCTGTCTTGCTGAATGTTTATTCCAGTTGCTTTCTGAGAAGCAGTTCACGTGGACTCATGAACGGTGTGTATGTTCATTGTTAAACTTTTTGTCACGTGATGCCATACACCGTCCGTTTTGTTCTAAAACTATGCCTGTGTTGATTAGTGGCACTTCTTCAGTTGGAATCGGAGATGGGATTGAAAAAGACGACAAACCAGTTGTATGTATATCACACCGACTCAATCCAGCAGGAAGTGGTTATGTCCACACCGTGAAGCTTTGGAGGTATGCTGGGCGGTGAGGCGGCCTCATAAGTATCTGTTTGGAATACCATCCAAGATTGTGTCGGATCATAAAGCGCTGAAATTCATCCATAATCCTGATAAGTCATTGGCGCTTTCATCAGCAGCCATGGTTTAACGATGGAGCGTAACACTCAGTGCATATGGCTATACCATAGTGCACAAATCAGCCAACCAAATCAAACTTGTGGATTACTTGTCACTTGTTCCATATACATCTGGGCAAACTTCTAGTAATGATTGCCTTCTAATCCAGCCTCTGCCGGTTGGCCAAACAGAGTTGATTCGCGACACTCAGCGTTACCTTTAACCCATTATCAGTGCGCTACGACGTGGTTGGATCCTACAGGTCAGACGGAAATTTCCTACGTTTTATTTGCGTTGGGAAGGATTATCACACACTCCAGATGGATTGTGTTTGAATGACAGAATTGTTATTCCTCCAACTCTCTGTAGAGCTGTTCTGGACGATCTACATCCGGACATCTTGGAGTTGAAAAGATGAAGTCTCTGACCAGATTAACGTGCTGATGGCCAGAGATTGACGCTGATATTTGTCGTCTGGCTAAAAGTTTTTCATCTTGCTATCACAAATTCAACAATTCACCGTCTAAATGGACTCCATGACTGATGTCAACTGAGGCCTGGCAGCGGGTTCATGCGGATTATCGTGGTCTTTTTCTTGACAAGTATTATGCCCTAGTAGTTATTGATTCCTATTCGAAGTGGCCGGAAGTGGCATTCACAACAACGCCCACCGCAGAATTCACCATGAACGCACTCAGAGGAATATTCAGCTGAGAAGGTATCCCTCTTGTGTCAGTGACTGGCAATGGTACCCATTTCATCGCCAACCTTCTAACTACTTGGCTCAACGGCATTGAATGCAAGCATCGATTTACTCCTGCTTGACATCCCTACTCTAATGGTCAGGCTGAAAACTTTGTTGAAACACTCAAAAGTGCTATAGCCTCCCTTCAGCGTAATACATTCAAAGACCTTAAAAAAGGTGCTGATAACTTCTTGCTACAATATCGCAATGTCTGCCATTCCACTACACATGAAAGTCCCGCCAAACTTTTTAAAGGAAGTTCTTTGAGGTCAAACTCGATGTTTATTCAGTCCTCTGAAGTTACCTTTTATTGTGGTAATGACTTAAGACCGTCATCTGGTTTAATTCTAAAGAATCTGGATAAGTGCTTGTACTGGAATATAGATGTTGATGATTCATCTGTACATAATCGACACGAGGATCAGATGCGTTTTGAGGATGCAGGTCGGCTCGTTCCAAATTCTGGTGTGACTTCACACAATGATGAGTCCGTTCTAGATTCGAATTCAAACCAAGAAATTGCGGGCATCATTCGAAGGTCTTCAAGACTGCAAATGAAACTCAGAAAGAATTTCAAGAACCCGCAGTCACATTCAACGTGTGATGAATGTCATTGAGCATATGCCCTCACGTCAATTATTGAAGTTTAGGTTGTACATTATTTTGATACGGTGCGTAATTCTAATACAAGCGCTTGACTGTCGTTCATTCGTTGTGTTCTACTCAAGTCGGATATACGGGCTACTGGTTTCGCGTTAAGTTCTATCTATTCAGGAAATATCACAGTATGCTTTTGGAACTTCAATGGATGTGTATGTAGCTGAAGCATGCCACGAATCTGGGGAGTTGCTCAGCGTCACAGACGAATTATTTTGATATTCTGCAATACAACAGGAGTGCCCTTATAAATACCATTGGAGGAGAGTATGTACTTATGACACCCGTAGTAGGCTTTACGCGATCACCTTGTGGTTTTCAGGCATCGTTCCCAGTCACTGGGATCCAACGGGAGAACTTTTGCTAAAATAGGCGATACAGATCATCCACATTCACACAATTAATGTTTACCTAGGGTATGTTCAACGAAAGCATGTGACAGTGAGCGTGGTTTCCAAAAATACTTAGTTATGAAGACCCGACGGTTCCTATCCGAAGGTCAATGTAGTGGGTGTTTATGAAAATTGTGGCAGTGAAGCTACGTATGTGTAACTAAACAACAGATCATTAACCCCGATAACTAGCAATAAATTCTCAATGGAAGTGGAATTCGTTGAACCATTACATTTTTGCCGTTGGACACTGTTTTTTGATATCCGGCAAGCAAAAACGGGCTACCGGGCTTTCATTTGCTGTCAGTATGCGATTCTGCGGACAACGATATAGAGAACGTCTTTGACATGAGGCGCAATTTTTCTAGTTCAGTTGCCGTCGGCTCTGAAGGACCCTCAATGGTTGCGACGTCCCAAAGCTCACTGTCACACTGAAAAAGTCTCTGATTTTTCAATGGTCTGTGTTGTGAAGGCCTTACTGTTTTGACTGTTCTTGCATCGGCTGTCGTCGGATAGGATTCATAAAGAAGTCGGCTGTTTAACCCAGGAAGAGCCAAGGATCGACGGAAAATTTATCAGCCTGTTTAATCCAGACTTTCCTGTTTTCTGTAAGGCAGCCATAAGGCTTCCAACAGAATATCGTCTAGCTACAATCACGCTAGATGCGTCAACAACTCACGTAAGCGGCCATCCCCAACCAAGATTATTGTAGTGGAATGAACCCAACTCACGCGTACGAAGGAACTAAGACTAGATGCTCCGCATCAGATCAAGACTTGTTTAAAAAATACAGTGGTGTTATTAATCTTCGCTTATTGAATGGGTATATGATAGAAATGGCTGACGACCACCTTAACATAGGTTGCAAGAAGTGTTAACACTTGTCCAACCATGCAGTAACCACTTTAAAGAGATCAGACATGGCGCATTTTGTCTTCTATCGCTCGTTTACTTTCGAAGGCCCTTTACGTAACTACCGATGACTGCCAAGCCCAAGCATAGGAGTTGACTTGAAGGGAGTACTGCTGATATTCAAAAGCATCCAGATTGCACTGGGACGAGAAATCAAATAGACGTTGCTTGAACCCTCAGTTACATCGCGTGAGGTGGGCTTTCTTTCAATTCCACGGTAATATGCGTAGGAACCTTACAGATTCGGAAAAGCTAAGAATGATTATGTGCTTCTGAATCTCTTCTGGGCGATTTAGAAAGAAATCAGTAGACATTTTAGTTTGTTAAAGTTAACCTGTAATATGATTGCAAATGCTACAAATTTGTGGAAAAAATTAACCAGAATAGAAACCTAACCACAACCTTGGAACAATATCCTCACCATTCTGTCCAAAGCCTTCATTTGGAAAAAAAGAGTAGAAATCTACGAATCCAGGCAGTGCGTACATGATTTTACAAAGGATAGGTTTTACGTCAACGGCCTCTGTTACTTCTTCGAACACCCTGATGAGATGGTATATTTTGCTGATGAACTGAGTGGTGGCATTGAAAACAGACTGCAGTTAAGCAAGTTATTGACTAATGAAGTACCAGCTTACAATCACATTTAAAATTAAGATATCTTCCTCGAACTTGCTATTTATTGGTTATTATTATACTGAAAATGAGCGTGCGTCTTGCGGATGAAAATGTTGTTAAACTCTTGTTTGAAACAGTGTTAGAGTCGGAGGCCAGTTGGGGTGTGTCTTGGTATTCCCTTTCATTGTGTGACATCCGTTTTCTGTTCAGATATCAGTTTCCATCCAAGTATTACTACTGTTAGTATACAGAATAATCACCATGCGATCATAATCGCATTTCATTATATCTATGTCTCGGTGTACCTATAAGTTCCGGCAGTAAACCTTTAAAACAAAGCTAAAATCCATATATTTTGTAATGTCTCCAAAATAAAATGCGGAATGTTACGAAGGTTGTCCAGATAAAGGTAAGTTATAGATTACAAACGCAAAATGGTAAAATCTTATTGTCTAAGACAGTCTCAACAGTTCCTTTAGAATAGGCGACAGTTGGCTTGGCAGATCGACTTGTTGATCTTCCATGTCAGAATCGACTAGCTCTCACTAACCTCAGGGTCAACTGAGTGATGATGCAGCTTAACATAAAAAAACATGGAAGCAGATGTCATACACTTTGCTAATCGTTTGGTGATTAGACATGAACTTGTGCAGACTGCACATTAAAGGCACATATAGGGAGAAGTTACCACGGCAGAGTATGTAAGTTGCAATTCTATATTGAAGCATTTAAAATGAAAAGCTAATCTGGTGAACACGGACCTAGTTTGAAACTTTGTTGACCTCATTGAAGCATCAAAATTTGATACGGTTTCGGCTAGACAGAGTCGAATATACGGGAACGGAGGCTATTATCAACGCGACAATCCATCTCTAAGGTTCGCCGCGAATAGTTGAATACCACGGTAGTAGGTTTGTACTGTTACACTTATGTAAGACGAAATAAGTGTGCATGTACAACACGTCAATGTGACCAGCAAGTTTTGTTGTTGTTATTTTTGTTAATGAGTCTGGTATTCTGAATACTGGAGATACCCTGTGTTTGCTTTTGTCGTTTTGGTTATAACACGGTTAAAGTCTGGATACCACTTTTTGTGTTCATTGATTGTAAGATCTCCTTTTTACATTTAAAATTACAAGGCTATAAACAGCCTAAAAGTAGAGGGATTAGGTAGTTGGTCAAACGATTTTCTGATCTGGAGATCTTCAGAATCCAGTTAGTGTTTTCGAATTCACATAGATATACTTAGCCAAACCTATCTAGAATCTTTACATAACCCAGATAACTTTGAGTACAGTCCAGAGTTCCCAGTGGCCACAGCTCTTGTTACAACCGAAATTAGGGTATTCTGCCTAAGTCGTTAGCCTATCAACAGCAGTTATTATACGACATGTCACGTCCGCAATCCATCCTAGTCAAGTGAGAATCATCAGCAAGCTTGCACACCCGAGAAAAAGTCTTCCGATCAATCTATTAAGTGTGGGATTTGGGAAACCACGTAACTGTACTCACACGCGAATGAGCTACTCCCTAGCTAACTGACAAAACTTATTTGAAGGTACTAGGATTCAGCCAACTTTACTTGCAACATAATAAAATGGAGCTCTAGAGATCCGACTAGATCAAATGAATATGCGAATGTGGTGTATGTTACTGCCAATCGTGTAACTAAGTGAACATCCGTTTAAATCCGTAAGAAATTCTCTCCAATCGGACGCTAAAACCTGGTGGAAATTGAACGAACATGATAGAACTGCTGCTCCTAATAAGTTACCAAACCCGAATGTATTTTCATGCGTTTACAGATGCTTGTCTTTTACACTAGATGCGCAGTGTTTTGTATCTGATGGTAAACCTACTTTAGAGAAAATTTAGTTCCTGCTGCAGCACCATGAATTACTTCCTTTTATTAATCTACGAAATCTTCGTAGACTGTATGTGTAGAAATCCTTCCTTGCAACTTCGGTGGAGCAGTGAGCTCGTGCACCAGTTATTTCGGAATACAATGGGCAATACCGATCTGATAAAACGAAAGTACTATCCGGTTTGGCAGAAAGATACACAAAATAGATGACACGTTGAACCAAGTTCACGGAGTGTTTCTGGTTTTCGTTTCTACTTGTAGGAACGTGATCAAAACGGGGCTCATGTAACACGTTAACGTATAGCTTGGACTTCTCAATTATGGGTTCCCGTTAACTATATACAAGAGGGCTAACTTTGAAAAGTTTGGCATTACACTGTGGATCCTATGAAGCGACTATACTGAGTAATATTTTGATAGTAGCATTCATTGT
>QNGE01000697.1:214616-239758 GCA_008508345.1 Paragonimus westermani | reverse complement strand
TCATTCGTACTAAATTTGGTGCGGATATCTTACAACTGGTTGATGATCCTTTCCTTAGTTGGATAGGTGTGCAGTACAATTGTCAACTCGCTTTATCAGGGCACTCTGTGATCGGAACATGTGAGCGAGTTGTCAGTAATGTTGTGAATGGGTGATTGCACGATGAGTTGAATTTTATTATATCTGTACATTTGCCTGAACAGACAATTATTGTTGGTGATCCAGTCACGTGTCTATTTAAACGAGGGAGGCTGACGTCTCTCTATTTAGATAGATCACGCATAAGAGTCATTTCATTTTGCAGAATAATATCTTATTCTGCATATGCCGTGAAGTGTTCTTTACGGTTCTTGCATGTTTCTCCTCTTTTTCTCCATCCTTCTTGGTTTTCCCACGTTAACGATCATGTTTTATTGTAGGTCCGCATGCTTATTTTCGTTTTAGTTCCGTTTATTGTAGCGTAATTTCGTTCAAGTCGTTGTTTGAGATTTTAACTCTTGTAATCCCCCACTTTTCGTTGCTACGTTTTTTCGATTACCCTTTGTCCCGGAGGTGGATGTGACATGCATCATGATGCATTATTCTTTAATCATTACCATGGTTCTCGATGATGATAATAATTAGCCTGTGGGTTAACTAAGTTGCAATTGACCAAACCCATGTGACTGACACTTTATGTTCTCCAACATCTGGGGGCCACTGTGGAAAAACCGGAAATTTTTGTGTCCAGCCAGATACGTCTAAGTTTCCTCTGGAGAGGTGACCATGCTCGCGTAATGCGTCTAATGTAATAGTTGATCGTTTTTAACATTTTATACCCAGTTATCACAGGCCAAAGTTTGAAAGTACTTCGCACGCTATCAGTGTGTTAATTTTACGTACAATGAATCATACTCTCGTCTTCCAAGTATTATATCTGCCTTATCTCCAGCCCAGTGTGCCCATCCACGTTTTTCTGACATTTGCTCACAATTGGGAAGCTGTACTCTCAGATATAATTCTTCCCAGTGGGACCTATCAAAATCAAAACAGCTGTCATCCATTCTGCTAATGGTCACTGTGACCAACTCTTTCGAATGGTTCTGGGATAGCCGGTAGTCGATACAGGTTTCTTTCCTGAACGTCCACACGTGATGTTATTGCAAAGTGTTAGGGTGCTACAGTTTTCCTTTACACATTGTCAGACTGGCATGGTTTTCACTGTTATAGTAAGCGACTATCTTAGAATTGATGGATGAAAACAGCCAATATTTATGTGCACATTGATGAGTTCTCTATGACGGACGCAACTTTTCAGCAACAACACTGAGGCTTTGGACCTCATTTCCGTCTACCGTCCTTTGCTTAGTTTTGACGGATCGTCCGAAACATTTAAGATCCTATGAAGTTATACATTCATTTTTCATCGAGAATTATATTTCACAAACAACGTTGAGTGTGATCACCTTGTGGCATCTACTAGGAAGCCGGATGTGCTATTGAATTCCCTGCGAAGTCAAAGTAGATAATCACCACACCAGTTTATTGATAATGTGTACTACACAAACTATCATACAGATCAAGGCGTTCTCTATATGACCAGTTTTTAGCTAGGTACTAACTTGTTTGTCACTGAGTGGCGTTTACCGAAGACCAAACTTACCTCAACGATTGCGGACACTTATCGACTGCGGGTCACAGCGCCAATATTGCATCTGTGTTTAAGGCCCTGATGAACGTTCGCAAACCACACATTTTCAATTGTGTCTAAGCTTTGTTGATCAGGTGTTGGCAGCCGATTGTACGTGCACAAAACGGCTGACTGTCCCTCTTTGTTTATCGTGGATTTAGTTGTCAGCATCACTTACGTTCCAGCGCGATTTGCGCTTTTAACCGCTTCATTCAAGTCCTATGGCGGGAACAGCCTGGCAGTAGACACTTCCAACATTGAAACCACTTCAGTTTTACTGGGTTGATGAACAGTTATGATCCTCCTGATTGGAACAATTGGCCGGTTGTCAGTGTTGTAGTCCACGGCACTATGTTCGACTGTCGTCTTGGAAATTGCAAACCATTAAAGCAAGGAAACAGGCACGTGTGCAAGCTATCATCATGCGTACGAACTGCCACCAGCGCGAAACAATACAACTACATGCAAAGATATAGTGTGTTGTAAAGCACTTTTTGCGCGTTTGCTTGCTGATTGGTCGATCAATGAAGTGTGGTGGTTTGTTGAATTCTGACGTCTAATCTATAGTACACAGCGTCCATACACTGACCATTTCTAATCACTCACTGTAGACGAACAGCGTGTGTTTTACTTGTCCGAGTTTCGTTTCATCCACGCACTCCAATTAGATACATATAAACTCAGAGTAGAAAAATGACTTGTCGCGAAGCTATGCTAATCAGAACTGGTTAGCCAGCGTTGTGTGCACAGGGGTGGTTGGAGCAACCTATCGGGTTGCCATAGAGCAGCTGATATGTTACATGGTGCGTGTGCGTGTCGTGACCTTGTCACTATTTGTATGTCGCATATTTTACGTTTACGACTGGTGATTGTAAGCGAACTGTTACCAATCCTCAAAATGTCTTCTGCTCTGATGTTGTTAAAGAAAACCCAGTATTTCAGCTTTAGTTACCCTTGAATGCTTTGCTCTCATTAGCGCTAACCGCAATCTCCTAACGATATTTCTGTGCGGCTATTCCGGTTGACTTAAATTCGGTCAATCCCAAGTACACGATATTTAAAATTCCTGTCGTATCCTGAGGTTAAATAACGATATAAAGCCATAATCCCAATCAAAACACGAGTAAATCCGCCATTAAAACACTTCATAAAGCGGTCTTTCCCCCTCCCAGTTGAGTGAAACATTTGAGCCCCTCTGCTGTGTGCTCACGATATTGATCAGTTGTTTGGTTAGTTGATGTTTTCTACTGACAGTCTTGCTGAATGTACACAAGCAGCTTAAGCATAGACGGGCCTACGAGCAACAATCAACAGTGGCATGAGAGAAATCACTTTACAAAATGAGAAGTACTGTGTCCATAAGTTTTACCACCGACGGAGCAACTTTGAGACCCAGAGGAATGGCTAGGAGGTCGTAATTTTGGGCTTCGTCTAACTCAAGTCGAAAACATGCAGCGACGTGCTCTGAACAACGTGCAGAAGAAACTCACTGATCGGCATGAACTGCGAAAGACGTAGAAGAAAACATCGTTGCATGCATTGCATATGGCATAATAACGTACGGTACTAAGATATTCCGTCATTTTTTCGAGTTTTATCTAAGCTGGTCTTTTGCATCATAAGCTCCAATGCGAAGCTCCCAGCGAGTGGCAGTCGGACAGAATATAGTCCAACATTCTTTAATCCCAGAGTATCGGCACAAACTACGGGCTGTAGATCGTAACAAGAAGACCTGATTTAGACGGTTCACAAAAAGGCGATTTAATAACAGCTGTGTTGAGTCAGAACGTCACTTCCTCAGTAGAAGAATCTACTAATGAAGTGTCCCTCACTCTGAAATGCATCTGATGTCAAATAACTGTCAGTTGTTGCTCCTTCGAAAATAAACCAATGGACAGCTATGCTGATACGTTTTAGAAGTGACTAGAGAACGTTACATTTAGTACTGGTTCATACCCTCAGTCCTTGGTTGGACCATGCTCAGGTGACGCGTTAATATTAGAACCACAAAGCTGTCATTTTTGGTCATTTTTCAACTTGTCGGTCGTCTACCGTTTTCGTTATCGTCACTTTTTCTGACTGCCCGTGGTTACATAACTGCTACACTTTCTTCAAATTCAAAGAAATTCATTATCCTAAAAGTGTGTAAGCTACCATTGGTTCGTGCTGATGCCCAACTGCCATACAACAATGAAAGATGCCAGTTCTAGCCAAGAAAAAAGAAGAAAAAAGAAAAATAGTAGAAGGGAATTAACCTCTAGAAACAGCAAACAATCAATATCAAGCTACCCATTCTTTGCAAACAACCAACCGAACATTAGGTGAAGATGGGGACTTCTGCATAACAGGTTATTCCTTGTTACGTGTCATTGCGCCACACACGTAACACCAAACAATGAAAATATTCACACCATCAAACCCGATTACCCGCCATCGCACCTAAAGTCTTTAGCCACCGATCCGGTGAATTGCGAAAGCTCAGCCCAGGAGACGAAGCCGATTTACAATGAACAGTAAATGTGTTGTGAATCCAAAAGGCGGACGACACAAAGGTTACTTNTTTGTTCCCCTTGGATAACCGAATGCTCACACCTTCAAGTGATCGCACAAAGGAAAAGTTCATATAATCATGACGGCTACACTGAGTGGTCCTTCAAATCAATGAATGAATGCCAGGCTAGTAACATTGGCGATTAATCAAATACCATCAGCAGGGCTACTGTTATGAAAGTCAGGTTCAATAGACGAATATCAAACCGAAATGATAAGTATATTTTATTTCCTTTCAGTTCCCGTCACAGATGAGATTTGGGGAAAGTTGAAGATGGAGGAAACGGACCTGTGCAATGACCAAAACTCGCACTGGACCTATTCATTGTCGCTTCTGGTCTAAAAAGTAGTGCACTTGTTCCGTTCATATCTCACATAATGCATTTTCGTTTCCTCTTGATGAGCCTATGCTCCAAGTGATCAAAGAATATTCTGTGTACTCTGGATTCAGTGCTGAAGGTGGAGGCGTTTACCAAATCACGCAGTGTTTAAAGACTCTGTGGAAGAAGTCATTCCGTTGATGCACTATAGGGCGGAAAGCCTAGAGCTCCAGTGTTCCCACAAAGTGTATCTGCTACATCTGAAACCAAAAGTATCCGTTCTACCTGCAACCAAGCATCCTGTGAACCTCTGGTTCGCGAGCATCCAACAATTTGATGTAAGGGATGCAATCTAATTGTTTCCAATACATCTCGCTTACATACTAAAGGTTGTCCTGGAAGTGTGTACCCGAATACGAAATCCGGAGTTCAAACAAAGAGTTTACCCAATTTATTATTCATAGCTTGCACGTATGTGACACGTCTGCATATTTAAATTTATTCTGCTTTCACCGACCTAAGTGATGAGATAGGCGAAGAAATAGGGTAAGTGGATGTGAACTGGTAATAGTGTAGAGTCTGTCACCATTTCGATCTTTTGTTACGTACCATTCTTCATACCGGTTATGTTCATTGTACATACTAACTACTTGTCTATTGTCTGAATCAATACAGACTTCATCATCGCGCGTTTCGCCTTCTGCTCGCATGCGGTCCTGGTTATCGTGGACTAACGGTGGCAACGTTCATTTAGCTCGCTGGAGGAACCAAGTCCGTTATTATTAAAGGGAAGAATCTTCTTACAATACGCAGCAGACTTAGTGTAGTGGAATTAGTTGCGGACACCTACTGTGAATTCTTGTATTTGCCTTGAGGTACTGTTCCCCCAACTCTCCGTTCCACTACAATAGACAGGTGAGTAAGCGATTCAAATCTGATGCGTACACTTATCGATGGGCAACTGAAGTGAACGGAATGCTGTCAGTCAATACCTAATGGATTCACGTAAGCAAACTAAAGACTGAAGGTAATGCAGATACAGTAGGAAAGTTGAGGAAGCAATAAGAATTCGACAATACAGAGATGAGGTATTAGGGATAAAAATACAACTAATGCTTCTCTTCTGGACAATGTCTTACCAAGATATTGATAAGTTCACTATCATTTGCTTTCGGAAACAAAGGTGATTTCTTCAGATGTGTGGTTGAAGCGTCGAAAAGAGATAAATCGCGTTTGTTTACAATCTGACATTGTTCCGTTACTGCACTCATTCGTTCCACTTTTGGTAATCAGAAGACATTTTACAATGCCCTCTGAGATTTGAATGGGTAGTGCCCTCACTGTATGGCTATGCACTGCAATTTACATGCACAGGTAGACTTATAAACAAGGTTTGATTTGGGGATTGTTAGCACTGGATCATTTCTTCGAGTTGAAGACACACGCGTTGCCCAGCGCACCAAGGTGAGCTTAGAGGACGTATATGTACGGATCAGGGCTGACTTAAATTTACTTCCCATCAAAGGCGCCACATCACCATCTTTGAAGGGTAACCATTTGTATACTAGCTTACTAAAGACTGTTGTGATGACTAGTCAGTGGTTGATTGGTTTTGAATGCTTCTCAACGAAACGTGCGGGATAACCATTTTGAATGAGAATTCAGACCAGTAGGTCAACCCAATCTGCTGTATAAGAGCAGGCATCGATCCAACTTCACCAAACGCCACATTCAAAATTATACGCCGAAACACTCACGCATTGATGATGTCACCTCGCTTGGTGATGAAACGTTTGCAACCTAAATGCCAAGCTCGGCGAACATATCAATACCGAAATTGAGCTTGTTCACTAAATAGGCTATATGTGACTAACTGCGGCCTAACACCAGTTACTTCTAACAAAAGGATATACGTTTTGCCATCGCTATATATATATAATAGACAGCCATGAGAATGAATGAAACAGGAGACTGAGATGCAAATTAAAACAATGTCTCAGACGTACGAGGTGTGTCGGAGCTGTGGGATTGTGGTGTAGCTGACGTACTCGTGTCCGTCGAATTGGCGCTCTGCTGAGTTAGTCGCTGCCCAAGACGCGGAGTGGGAAGTTGTGTTGTGTTATTCGTCTTCGAGGTTTGTCACGTACATGTCTGGGCGTCACGTGGTTGCAGGTTAACTTGCATGAACATGACTCAATGGACGTGACATTCTTAACCACTACGGTGATTGAAAAGGGTTCGCTGTTCCTCAGGTGAATAGCGGTGTCAAGCGTTTAGCAGAGGCTGTGCGTACAGGGTGGGCCGTGACTGTCGGATCACACGATAGCCTGTCTGATGTCGGTCTGTGGCCTTAAGCATTGTCAGAAGGATGCATGCGCGGTTGAGACATTGCAGGTACAGTATGTGCTAGTCAACTGTGGGGTGAATGAACGGCTGAGATTGAGCCATCCGATTTGAAATACAGCACGGCACCGTTACAGGCATCTCGAGGATGCTTTAGCTCGAACAGATCTAGGAGGTTCTGTGGTATATTGTTCGCACGATTCAATGTTTGTACGTAACCGGTGCAATACTTCTGAAGTGTAACGGTTGTCCAGTCCACGTCTTTTTTCGTTGGACATCCCTGAGAAGACAGCCTACTTCCAGTCTGGTAGGCTGGACGTCCAAAAAGTAGCAGCTAGTTGTTCTCCTCGATTTCAGTAGTAAACCAAATGTTAGGGTGTAATCTGTTAAGTTGCGCGTACGTAGTAACAAACTGACCGTTTAATTAGTAAATTACGGAGATATCGTCCACATATCTTCTGTGTAGATGTGTTAATCTTACTGTTTGTGCATTTCTTTCAAGAGGATCCATTAGTATATCTGCCAACACAGGCCGAGGTGAACTTCCGAAGTCTCTCCATCCGACAAACTCTAATACTCACCAAGAGACCGCAGAGGCTCAAGGAGATGTCCACGAATACCACATCTGCCGCTGTTGAGCAAGACATAAGTCGATCTTCCATTCATTATAGTCATGCCTGATCATTCTGGGGTAACGACGGCGCAGACCCAACGTCATTGTGTTCTCTTACACAGAGTTGACGTGGTCGAATAACGTCTAACATTTAACAGAACCCCACATAGCACTTGACACAACGTTTGTTAAACGTGATCCAGCCCCGTTTCCATACAGAAGTAATTTCGCAGCAGAACCAACAGACGACAAGTACCGTTCGCTTGTTGCGTACCGTAATGAGTTTAGACTGGAACGGTTTCTTGACTTGGAAGGGTTTAGCCAATCGGTGTTCGTGCATAAGCTGCTACAGACAGAATTATGGTCAAACTGACACCGAAAAACCATAGACGGCGATCAGCTGTTGTTGAATGCGTATTTGATTCAAATAGCCGAGTTGCAAGATGCAAGTGTTGTGAGCCAAGAAGGCAGATGACACAAAGGTTACTTTATTGGAGAAACCAACACACTACTTAAGCGTCTGAGCACGACTAGAAACGGAAACTCATTTGCACACCATACTCTTCTGAGGATACTCCAGTCGCTCTAGACATGTATCAGTTCCTTCGTGTAGCGAAAGCCAGTATATGTCATTCTACCTTCCAACGATCCATCCCGTATCTCTGTCGTATTTATCACGCGATTATCTCGATCCGCGTCGTCTCGATCCATGCTGCTACTGAATAGTGGTGTGAGTAGTATGGTGCGACCGTATCTCCTCACAAGGTCGTCGAACAACACAACAACGAACTGGCCAATCAAAATTCGAGAACGCTTGTCGCTTGATAACACATAAATACCGTTGCTCCTCCATAATAAGGTACTGCTTTCTCAATAAACTGAGACTGCTTAGTGCCACTCAGACCTCTGTTTTGACTTCCTCGTGGTTGGGTAATTTAGTGCACGACACACAACTCCATCACACACGTTTTCCGTTTCACGTAATTTGTGCGTACCGATTAGCACCTGGTTAAACATTCGACGTCGAACCACTGCCTGAAACGTCCACAAATATTGGAGGAACTCAAAATAGCCGTAATTGTGGAGTACATTAAAATCTCATCAGGCGCCTTCCTCAACGAGCCGGGCAAGCTAAATCCGCAAAATCGGTCGATCCATTTTCGGACGATATCTTCATCTATTGGTTTGTGTAAGCCTATAGACGGAATCGAACGTCAGTTAGTGTAAGTGAAGCTGAAATATTTCGGTTTATTTGGTTTGAGGCAGATTCAACATCGAATTGATCGATCGGTATCACTCTAATCAGCCAAACAACTTGCAGCTGTGCAACCGAATGACACTATGCTTCAACTCTATCCGAACTCTTTTTTTCTCTTCTGCCTATTGACGCCCCCCTTAACCTCCTTCGGTCTAACGTCATGACTGCTATATATGGTCCTCTCGTCTGATTCGCGGTGTGTCTGGACTGCCCTGCATGGTTATTACTATATAGGTGCAAAATTCTCGTGGTCTGTGTTGTCCTGCAGTTCTTCATAGTTTCCGGTTGGGGACTTTGGTTATCTAAATTTTCAGTCTACTAAGCTTAATCTCAGTACTACCGACTGGTCGACGGACTGTACGCGTTTTCTTAAAAAGTTCACCAACTACACGATGAGGATCCCGTATGCGGAATTCACCCACGGAGACGGTTGCCTATCGACTTGAACATGGCTCACCGAACAGAGGTGAGAGACAGAAAGCAGGGATAAGTTTGGGCCATGTAGAGGACAGATCGATGATGGAGTATTGAGGCAGGTTCAAAAGAGCTCACTGAAAAACTGAACAAAGTACATCCTTGGCGACGTCTGGCTTTCAAAGCTGGTGGCCTGTAGTGATTGCTGCAGTGGACGTCAGCAGACAAAACATCTGTCTCATGATGTACAGTTGTTCAACTCACCAGTGAGCTTCCATCATGAAACTTTACTGGTATTCACCTAACATTACATGACACCCGACGAAAAGTACACATTTGCGGACGTTTAGGAGACAGCTTATTGGTGGTGCGTACAGTGAGCGTAAGTGTGTGATAAGTCATTTGGCGGGTGGTGGATAAGTGGGGGGTTTAACAGAAATCCCTTACGAAAATGAGGATTTGTTGGATGGGGCCGTTTCATCCGACGTGGTGATCAGTGGGGACTTTGTCACCCTATCCCACATAGGGGATTCCTCCTACGTACTTATTCAGATACTTATCATCGAGATAATTATTTAGATAATCACCTGCATTCTGGGATGAAGAGAGATTATTCATTTATTGCTACGCGGTCCACTACAAATTACCTCGGATTTATTGGTGATTTTCTCAATGGATACCATATGTACGGAGATGCTCACAAATAATCACCAAATTCCAGTAAATCCCGCCTAGGACTACACGCAGTAATCGAAAATCTGCCTTTGATCATTCCAGGGGCAAGACATCTTGGTTGTTATAATGACAAAACTGCCAACGGGATTAATTTTGTAAGATTATAAACACTACCTACCATAGCGTAAAATCAACACTCTCAGTCAGTTGTGGACAATAGTATTGCACAAAATAGACACTGGACTTACCAAAACTGTAAACCAGTTATTAAGTTTGAAAAAAGGCTAACCATTTGTGGTACAACCCATTACCTTGAGACTGCTTTGCAATGCGTGCCACTGTCGTGCTTAAAGAAGATACTTTTGTGTAAACAAAATCACGGACAACATTTCCAGCAGGGCAGCAATTTAAAGCACTATCCCCTTTTTGCCTCCCTGTGACGATAATGTTGACCTGTCGGTATAAAAAAGTACATCCCTAGTGATGAATTGCAGATTCATATATTGAATAGACTTCTAATAAACCCTAAATGGAGTACTGTATCACATCACACATTCTTTCGGATATTGTCGGACTAACTCACAGTCTTTGTTCATATGCAGTGTAATACTGCAGGGTAGGTATCACAGAGCTTATTTTTCTAAGCCTTACTATATATGAACAAGATGACTTCCCGATTTTGAAGGAAACGCAAATCAAGAAAATGTTGCCAGTTCTAGCTTATGATATCTATCGACATCTACTTACTGCATGTGAGTTCTCTGTAGAGTACAAAAATGAGTGTTATTAACGATAGTTGTTTTGTACTGACTCGGAGATAATCCTAGCCCGTCTGCCCTAAAATGTGTGAAATACCTACTTGAATAACAATCCACAATGTGCATGGGATCGTAGGGACGATTGATGCATCCGATCGTCTTTGTTTGTAGGCTTATTGGCTGATGCACTCTAATGACATCATACGCAATTTCAGCTTGCTCGCGTGCTAGACGACTGGATCCTTAGCCACCATAGTTATTATGTCATGTAGCTTTTTACGAGAGCAGTCGTAATTTTCCATAATTTATGTTGGGTATGTTCATTTCACGTATGACCGCTACTGCGTGCATCTGGTTATTGGTAAGTTAGTTCATGTACGCACTAAAGTCTCTTTAACAACAGTACATCGCCTTCTTACTCGCTACCCACCAGTGTGATCTGGCTTCAGCATGATCGTTTGTCCGTTCCAACTTGCGTCTACCATTTTTCAGACGAAAGCGAGTGAGAGCAGATCAGAGCAGCGCAATTTGGATATTTTCCAACGAGCTGCTCATGAGGACCTCGGCAGCACAGCACGCTACCTGCACCATATCGCCAATTTGAGGTTAGACTAGTGGAAAAATTCGTACTGAAATGGCGCAGATTTGGCAAAATGAAGAGGCCATAAAACTGATAAATGCCATACGCCACTAATCGTTTTGGCAAAACGGTCACATAACATCATGCCAGAGTCCACAAAGGACGCTGTATGCCTAAAAACACATCGGTAAGTGCCGTAGACTCTATGGGAAAATAGTTTGTTTCTATCAGTCTCTTAGTAAATTTTGAATGGGGGTTCATCATGGATGCAGCTTTTCAGCATCCATAAAACGATTACTGTGATATCACAGTCCATTAGAGAAATAGCACATTTTTACTTTGTTCGTTTGCACTCACCGATGCATGTTGGCTCTCTGCCCAGCGCTGCCCAAGCGCTGAAACGGTTGTAGAGGCGAGTGTCAAAAGTGTCAGTCCGTGGTGACTAGAATGCTGAGACGATGATGTCGTTTGACTTGACCTGAAATGTGAATGTACCGCCCTGTCAGCTAGACTGGTTGTGGTTACCGCGGTGTCTTTCATTAGCCCGAATGAGATAAGAAGCCTGTTCCTAGGCCAACCCCTTGGGTAAGCTTCTCATCTGGAACTCTTGTGACGGTCTGGGCTCCGGATTTGATATCCGCGTTCATAACTGTGTGTGCGTGTGTGTATACGTCGAACCTCGAGGGTATGCAACAGCTATTTGCTGTGACATATCAACTTGTCGGTCGAACTATGCTGACGCTCTGGTACATAAAGGCTCGCACTTCACGTGGCTGAACCGCAGCATCTCATGTGGGGCACGTCTACCATTCGATGTTAATCATACGCTCTCATTGCGTGAATGGGTCATGGTTTTAGCAGTCGGTTGCATCTGCACACCACACTCTTAATAGCAAACTGAAACGGAGGCGTTGGTGTCAAGTGGTCAAACTACTTTCAAGTCACGATGAGTCTGAAACTTTTGCGAGGTGGCATCCAATCACGAGGTGGAAGACGCTGAACACAGAACTGGTAACTAGTGCAGTGTCTCCATTGCCGGACATGATAGTTGCCGAAAGGAAACTGTTATTAAACAGAGTGCGTAAGAAAATGGTGAGTTGAAGGTAGGTATTATGATTGCGACAAGGTCAGCCATTCTACTTCTGATCATAAGACTGGAACAAAATTACATTGTTACTCATTAGTATTACTTATTAGTAATAAAATTACATTAGCAAGTCTAAATCCCGCTTCCCTAATTATTTAGCATGGAAGTTTAGCTACACTATGTTCCATTGTCGAAATAACTAGATGCAGGTAAAGTGGTCACATCCACTTTGTTTGAACATCATCCCTTGAAGAGCAGTTCGTTATATGACTGTAATTGATCGTAGCCTTTGCATCCATATAGATTTTAATGCTGGCCGCCTTTGGGACAGCTCAATAGTAGTGTACATCGTTGTTACAACCTGGGTTCAGACTCAGACTAGGTTGTTATGAAGCATTTCTATTGGCCACTGGGCCAGTAACCTCTTATCAGGTAAGACCGAATTGTTTGGAAACGCTGAGCCACATTTTGTTATAAGTGATGCTCAGGTTGTTCCACCGTCTAGAGAGGAAAGAGGGTTATTGCCTGTTAACGTTACGTGATGACAACTTCTTAGCTGGCTTCAGGATTTCGCGGTTGGACCTGAAAAGGCATTTGAGTTCACTTCTTTATTTCGATCAGTTTAACTCAGCCAAACTCGCAGCTACCCACCAACAAACATAATCGTAGGCCCACTCACTATTATACGGCTAAGCCCGTTACAATGTCTCTCAGATTGTCTGTATTTAATATGTAGCCGATTGACGTCATCTTCAGTCACTGCACAGTTCATCATTCTCAAAGTGGTCAACAGTTTCGGAATCGAACGCGAAATGAATGTAAACCACCATGTGTTCACGGTACATTGGCAACCTGAGCGCGATACACAGTATCTGAGCCACACTAGTGGTAGAAAAAATAATCACGTTTCCACCACGAGACATCCGAGAAACTACATGAGACGGCATGTCGGGTGTGCTATGATACGTCAATAATGTGAGGTAGGGGAGCGTTGACCATTGTCTCTGACATATACAGTCAAAAAAGAATGTTTCTATTCAGTGTTAGGTTTAGGTGAGTTCGAAAAAGTGAAACAGGCGGTTTTCAATCAGATAAGGTTGGATCCAAAAAAGATATCCAAACAACTTGGGAGGTCTAAATCTACTGGCAGTAGTGTGTTGGGAGGCCCATTTCCATGAAGGAATAACAGCGAAAAACAACAGATATAGTTCGGTGACTGACGTCAATCTAACAACGGGTTATTCAACAACGAGCTATTCGACAAAAATCACCAAAAACACCTTAGAATATTGTCTTGCGTTGATTAATGTAGGATGAAACCTTCACTGTCCGTCATTCCCGAACAAATCCAACATGGTTTAAAATGGAAGGAGTGTTGTGTCAAATGAACATCCTGCTGAGATTTGTGATATTTAGTGACGAGTAGAACGATAATCTGCTGCAAGAATATAGTATTGATGTGATCTTAGAAAGAAGGCAACGTGCTTTGCTGAGAAGCCCAATGGTAGATAATTCGCGACGATTTGGGGGTACAATTAAAGTGTAAGGCCTGAGTGGACAGTCGGCAAAAATTCCGTTTTCAGATTGGTACTTTGGAGAAGGGCTCACTGTTAGTTATTATGACATCAGTGTCAACGTAAGACATTGTCCATTCAGTCAATGCCACCATGTGTATCTAATATCACAAAAGTGTCGCTTCTACTCAGCGGTTTCTATACTTTGTATTGGTCAGCTTATGATCTGAAAGTAAATCTAGTCGGAAGCTTTGGAACACACTTTCCCAACAAGTGTACAAAGACGCCAATGTATAAGGTTGTAAGGTTGAGTCGGAAACTGCCTTAAGATGATAATACCGTGACCCGAACTCAGCTATGCTCGATTCATCTATCAAAAACTTATCAAAGTGTTGTTTGGACCAACTCAAGGGGATTGGAGAGGGCATCCCATAGTAACTGTTTTCTCTCTCTCTCTGCGCTAGGGAACATACTCGTCTTATCTGTGATATATTCTGATGTACGTCGCACTTGAGTGTTGGGTTTAAAAGGGATACAGATACTAATGAACACTGACCAGTAGTCTGATTTTGTCGCTGTGTCCATCACAAAAGCAGCCTGGAGAGTAGCTCTTCTTACTGATGAATTTTTGCAAAATGGGTACCATTCATACCTATCCGTAGCTCTTGCATACAAGGAAACTCTCCAGAGTCTGTATGGTTAAACAAAGTCGAGTTTTCTCTCACTACTTTGAGTTTGTCTTCCGCAGGGATTGAACCGTGCTATTCCTGTTTATGAGGACAGCCAGTTGACCACCACTCACCTCACCGTTGATGTAAAGTGACGTTATGTGAGCCGTGCTCCAGCTATCTGATCATTTGGACTGGCAACAAATTAAGCGCCCTGCTAATTCCGGGGCAGCATAGGTAATAGTGATCAGGCTTAGCACGGACGTAAACACCGATCCATAGCTCTTTTTGTCTTCATTCGGCCACCCAAAAATCCACCGGAATGAGGAAGCTACGATCAAACACGATGGACAACCCGTATTTTTACAACATATCAGTTAGTTTGTTTGACCTAGAACGTTCAAGGTTCTGCAATTAAAAGCATGAAATTAAGTGCTGTAATTAAATGTTTGAACTATCACTGCAGCGGCAAGAAAAAAAAGCAGACGAGGTACCATTGAACAGCAACATCTCGTGACAGATATCTCAAAGGTCAATGAAATATTTTTCGTTCGTTATTTTCAAAAGCAAAACGCATTGTTCCACCATGTTGTTCACCAGGAGTTTTAGAATGTTGTAATCCATTTTTGACTATGCTCCATAGGTGCTCCATATGATTTAGGTCACTGGTACATATGGATCAACCTAAACGCTTGATGATTTGGTTCATAAACCATTAGCCGGAGAGGTAGGATACATACTATGAGACAGATGAGGTTTCTGTTGTGCCACCCACCAGAAAAGACAAATGGTATGTTTCAAGAGTGTTCAAATAAGCCGATTTATACCATCCGTCCTGCCTTCAATGGGAAAGCCAATAAAAAATGTAAATACTGCAATGCTGTCTTTTGTACAGTTTACCGTGAATATTCTTTTTGTAGGCTACATATATAGACTGCCAATCATCCGGATCACCTAACCTATCTTCCGCATTGCTGCAGGTGACGTACCAACAAGCATAGCCGTTCAGTGCGAACGCATTTAAGTCGCACTGGATTGTGACACATTAGGCATGACAAATTATGGAGTAGTCAATGCACTCACTGTGCATACACTTTAAGTTCCACGGTTCTTTTTGGTTGGAAGCTCATAGCACTATGCAAGAAGCGGACTAAAAAGTTTTGCGAATGCGTGATCGTTAACTATTCTTTCTTTGCTGTACAGTACGACGTGCAGTTTCGTGAATTTTTCGGCAATCGCTTTGAATCTGCTAAGCTTTCTTTCTCCTTTTCTCCCCTTAAGAAAAACTTTGATCACATCTTCCTTAGGTTTCAAGAAATGCGTTCCGTGCGGTAAATTTGGAGTCCCATTTCGGAAAGCCGAATACCGATTTTAAGAAGTATCCATTTAATGACTTCGATTCATCCAATTCACCCCGTGAAATGCCACAACAGACATCAGTGTCTAAATTACTCAAGGAACGAGGTAAGATGGTTATAAGGATTTCCGGGCAGCATGAACGGTGAACATATGTATCTAGTTTTCACCCATTTCGATATCTTCCCACTGTTGTTGAGTCAGACATATATATATATATCAGCTGTCTAAGACCGCAGAACTATGAGTGGCCCCAAACTTATCTCGTAGAACGTATGAACGGTGTTCAGTTTGCAATCCGACAGGCCTTTTTAGCGATATCTTTCAAATGAAATGTGAAACGGTTGCTTCCCGTTGAGGAAGTATTAATATGATAAATCTCTACCTAACTCACAAAGTAATTCATTGACTGATATTCGTTCAAAGGGAATAGAATGAACATCAAGAAAGTTAAGCATGTCTCTTACTTGAAACACTTTGTTGCACCAAGCACTTTCGGGTGGGCATGCCTTCGGTCGGACCAGAGCAGAATCGAAAGGGAAGCATCCTTTGTCATTGAAAGAGTTACACTGGTAACACTCTAGCGCTAAGTTAACGCGGGCCGTTAGCAAGCCAAGTAAAGCCGTTGAAAGAATGGGAGCGAGAGCCGACATGTTGGTGTCCGGTTAGAATCCGAATGACCGATTTACTAGATCGGTAAGTAGCGTTGATGTGCGCTGGTGCAAACTATCACAAGATACGCATGTGCCATTATCCGTTTTGGGGTCACGAAAATCGCATGTACACACTACCGCATAAGCGCTTTTCACTGCACATCTGCACACTGGTAGGACGTTGGCCAATTGTAGTGCAAGGTGACGATCGCCAAACGATTCACTCCGAATACGCTGATGGCGATTATAGTAGTTCGATCGATTTCGATTAAGTTGTCAGGCTGCAATTCAGATTAGTGATTTCCGTCTTAATGTGTCGAGTATCCGAGCTTTTCCGTACAAAGTTAACTCGCTGGGGGTGTTCAACCTGGCGCTGAGTGATCAGTTGAAAGACGAACACTAGAATTGTGAAGCTTTATCGTACGTGGCAACACGGTTACACATCGACGAATAGTGCAAGAGCTGTTAATGGTCAACATTTTGATCAGAATTCACACACCGCACAGAAGTTATGGTTAAAAGACATTGAGAGTATTAGGAGGCAAACTCACCAAAACAATCTAGTCAGGACATCAGTGACGCCTGATGAAACAAGTCATCATTTCAAACCATCCAGGGCCGCGGTGACGGCTGACGAAATCAGACAGCAGCCAAGCCCTGGGGGGCACGTCGGACCGACAAGCAGGATACGTGCAAGTGAGTGGGGGTGTCACGCCAGCCCGAGAAACTAACGCCTATGGATTTGGCCTTACTGATTTTTGGCAATACAGCGTGTTTACCGTAACCGTGTCTTTCATGTCTCCGCACAAGTTAGACTAGGGGAAGCCGCATAGCAGGAACCCAGGTCTAGCAGTCACGCCGTATTAGAACATTTGGCAAGGGAAAGGCGCGTTACATCAGTGGCGACAGAGGTCAAACCGAACCCAATAATGACCATCTCCGTGGTGCAGATGCAGGCGCTCGTTCAACAGCAGCAGAGGATTTTCGAGCAGTCACAGGAGAAGCTTGTTGAAATGTTGACGCAGAAGTTTTCGAGCCAGTCATTGGGAGTTGCAAACCAGGACCAGGTACCTACACCAGAATCGATGACCCAACAAGTCAGTCAATTTCATTTTAATGCTATCGGTGGAGTCACGTTTGATTCTTGGTTCCATAAATATGAAGATATTTTTCGTGTGGAGATGGCACAGCTTCCCGAGGACAAGGAAGTCAGACTATTACTGAGAAGACTGGGCACAACAGAGCACGAACGATTTGTGAATTTCATCTTGCCAAAACATCCCAGAGATTTAACCTATGGAGAAACCACAAGGACGCTGTCACAGATTTTTGGTGAGCAATCATCCTTGTTCAATATTCGATATCACTGTCTGAATTTAACAAAGAATCCTAGAGATGACTGGATACAGTATGCAGCTAATATCAATCGGGAATGCGAACGCGTCGAACTTTATAGCATGACGGACGACTAGTTCAAGTGTCTCATTTTTGTGTGCGGCTTACATTCACCCCAGGACGCAGATATTCGGACCGGAATTTTGAACAAGATTGAGCAGTACCCAGATATCACCCTACAGAGTGTCACAACAGAATGTCAGTGACTCGTTAACCTGAAACACGACACGGCAATGATTCAGCAGAATACTTCATCGGGTCCTTCAGAAATCATTTATGCAGTCAGCAGCAAGAACACGACTAAAGAAACAAGCCACCAGCCAGAAATAAATTCAAAACCTCCATCATTATGCTGGTATTGCAGAGAATGGCACTTTGCTCGTCTCTGTCCGTTCAAAAATATGTGCAACAGATATGGGAAAAGAGGTCACAAAGAAATATGTTGTCGCGCACTAGTACAACCATCCCGACGTCAAGGAAACTTTTACAGGTGCCCGAAGTTGTTCCCCAGCAAGTCAAAGGCGGTCACCGCAACATTTAAAATTGATGTGGAATCTAGACGCAAGTACGTTACTCTTTGCATCAATAGTGTGTCTACCCGCTTGCAACTAGACACTGCTTCTGATATCACATTGATTTCCCGTAATACATGGCGAAAGCTTCGGTGACCTACACTGCTTCCCACGCATCATACGGCTCGGAACGCCCCGGGCAGAACCTTGAAGCTAGCCGGGGAAGTAACATGTGAAGTGACGTTTGGAGACAACCGAATCGAAGCCTGTTGTTTCGTCACAGATCATCCAGGTTTATATCTACTGGGCCTTGATTGGATGGAAGACTTGAAATTACTAGATCAGCCGGTGAACAGCATACGTAATCAAACGAAACTACACAGTCGGTCAGAAACGCTGCTTTTTGCGCCAGGAATTCAACGTCAGATTGAAGAACTCAAGATTCGGCACGCGTCTGCTTTTGAACCAGGCCTCGGTCTTTGTACAAAAGCAAAGGCAACTCTCACATTACATCCAGGAGTGAAACCAGTGTTCAAACCCAAAAGACCAGTTCCATATGCTACACTGCCGATTGTGGACGGCGAATTTGATCGGTTGCAAGCAGAAGGTATCATCCAATCAGTGAATTACTCGGAATGGGACGCTCTCATTGTTGTTATCAAGAGAGCTCACGGTGGAGTTCGAAAATGTGCCGACTTTTCTACTGGCTTGAACGCGGCGTCAAAGAATTATGAATATCCTCTACCAGTGCCAGAAGACCTTTTTACGAAGCTCAACGGGGGACAGTGTTTTGCCAAAGTGGACCTTACTGACGCATATCTACAGATATCCGTGGAAGAAAAATCGAGAAAATTGCTGACAATCAATACTCACAGAGGCTTGTTCCAGTATACACGACTATCATTCGGCATTAAAACTGCACCAGCGATCTTCCAGCAGATAATGGACACCATGCTGTCTGACCTTCCCGGTTGTGTTGCTTATTTGGACGATATTATAATAATGGACCGTGACGCTGTAGATCGGGTACAAAAACTGGACATGTTGTTGTCAAGAGTTACGGAGTATGGATTCCGGCTGATGAAGGAGAAGTGCATTTTTGTGTTGCACAGTGTAAGATATCTTGGGTTCATTATTGATAAACATGGACGCCATCCAGATCCGGCCAGTGTTGAATCAATCAAGGCGATGCCTCCACCGAAAGATGTATCCAGCCTTCGTGCTTTTCTCGGACTTGTCAGCTATTATGAAGCATTTCTTCCTACACTTCATCAACTCAGAGGGCCGCACAACAGACTTCTAACAAAGGATTCAAAATGGGAATGGACAACAGAATGTCAACGGAGCTTTGAGCAGGTTAAATCAATGATTACTTCTGATTTGCTTCTGACCCACTTCAATCCGTCTCTTCCAATAGAGGTTGCATCTGACGCATCAAACTTCGGAATCGGTGCAGTAGTTTCCCATGTCTTTCCAGATGGATCAGAAAAAGCCATTGCGCACGCTGCCAGATCATTGACACCAGCCGAGAAGAACTATAGTCAAATTGAAAAGGAGGTACTATCCATCATTTTCGCAGTCAAGAAGTTTCACAAGATGCTGTATGGTAGGAGGTTCACCCTTCTCACAGACCACAAACCTTTGATGACTATTTTCGGTTCAAAGAAAGGTATTCCGGTTTACACTGAAAACCGACTGTAACGTTGGACGACAATGTTACTCGCCTATGACTTCAACATTCTTTACCGGAACACGCACGAATGTTTGCAAAGCCAATGCCTTGTCACGCTTAATCAACTCGAAGCAAACAGAATCTGACGACTCTGTCATTGCGTCAGTTACATTTGAACCGGAGGTTCGTAAAGTCCTCTTCGACAACATAAGAGCCCTGTCCGTTACTGCTATTGTGTTGGATTGTCAGGTCGGAGGTGCGAGTTTTCGAACGCTCGACCGAATGCCTCAACGTGGGGGGAAGGTACGCTCGAAAACCTGCCGCGATCGGATTAAGGACAACGTGCGCGACAGGATGAGTCATTGCTCGACTGGATCGGACCAACGGACGAGGCAGGGCAGGCAAAATACGACAGACGGCCAGATCGGAGGCGTAGTTTTTCCAACATTTAGAGGAACATCTCGACACGATGTTGGAATACGGTCAAGACCAACACTGGGTGGATGGCGGACAGCACGAGCAGCCGGACGAGCCATCGCGCAACGGAATCGGACAAACAGACGAGGAATGGCAAGCGGAAAACCCTCCGATAGAAGGCACCGGTCACACACGTAAACCGGTTAGAAGTGCACACGACGTGTGAACGGAAACCGGGGGGTGCTGCGGGTTGGAATTACGACTCATAAACGAGAGAGCGCGCGTTGCATGTGACTAGCGATTTGGACAATAAAGATTGTGCTTTGTTGGACGCCTTCTCGCTACACTATGACCATCAAGAACTTAACCAATCACGACGAAGTCTTACAGAAGGTGATGCACTATGTACGCACAAGGTGGGATCAACACAACCTGGACTCCAATATCCAGCAGTTTTTTTATAGACGTGAGTCCCTTCCCATTATCGACGGTTGTCTCACGTTTGGTGACCGGGTCGTGATGCCACAGGTGTTACGTGACGAAGTACTGAAGCAGTTTCATACTGGCCATCCAGGTATCAGCAGAATGAAAGCTTTCGCGCGCAGTTACGTATATTGGCCGCAGATGGATTCGGAAATTGAGCGGTTCTGTCAAAGATGCGAAAGATGTCAGCTAGCAGCTAAGGCACCCCCCAAAGTGGCCGTGGCAACCATGGCCAGACGCAGAAAAACAATGGCAACGTCTCCATCTGGATTTCGCGGGGCCAGTTAATGGACAATACTACATGATCTTGGTCGATTCATTCACCAAGTGGCCGGAAGTTATTCCAATAACAAACCCGAACTCTATATCACTAATATCGGAGCTCAACAAGTTATTCAGCTACTTTGGCATTCCGGAGACTATTGTGTTGGATGATGGATCACAATTCACATCCGCAACTTTCCGGACATTTTGCGAACCTCATGGCATTCAGCAAAAATTCTCTCCCCCGTATCACCCACAATTTAATGGTCAAGCTGAAAGGTTCGTGGATACCTTCAAGCGGGCATTACTTAAAGCCGAAGGAGAGGAGACTCCTGTAGATGTCATCCAACATTTCTTGACTGCCTATCGCACTACGCCTAATCGCAATACACCAGGAGGAATCTCGCCAGCTGAATGTATGTTCGGACGGAAAATTCGCACAAGGTTCGACCATGGCGAGATGAGCGCAGTGCTTGATAATCTAACAACTGTGCGCTTTTGTATAACACGCTCCGAGAAACCTGGCTGTTCCAAACATATCTTGAGGTGTCTGGCTTGAAATGTAGACAAACAGGAACCACAGGGTCTTCCGGTGAGGACGAAATTGGCACTTAGTTTCCGGTCCTACTCTAGGTGAACTAAGTGGCTTTTTAGCACTCCTATGCATCTTAGGACAACGTTTAACCGATTTGAGGATTCGGTCGAGGTGTGTCATACGTGCACCTTTTGTGACAAAGAAGTACAGGGAAGCGAGAATGGGATGGACAATGAGGCGCTGTATGCGGTGTGATGTTATGCAGAATTCAAGCATCTGAGCAGACGATTCGAGGTTTGTTATATAACACCTTGATAGGAAACTCAATGTATTGACTGAGAAAGGTCAGACGTCAGGTTCCCCCTTCGATTGTCTGACAGGACATCTACGGCCAAATAGTCCCATCGTTCTATGTGTGTATGATAGGCAGCCATGCCAGTGAGTGGACAATGAGAACGGCCGCGACGATCGACGAGCTACACTAGTGCCCCCTTGTTTGACATGTGAATTGTGGCAGTTGGTATTTTGTGACCGTGTCAGCATAGTTGTAGTTGGCGCAACATTCTTTACCAGTGGTAAGCCCATACATAAAAACTCTATGGTATGCGCAATGTATTCACATATCAAATTTTGCTTAAATGTGAGTTCCCCCGGGAGTCACTATTTTTTTCGGTCTACCCTTATTATGTCGGCTCACCTGAGCTCACAGTCCTGAGAACGCTGACACCCAAGGTTCATTTATGCTAGACCATACATAATGACTACTTATATTGGAGGCAGCGTACCACGAGAAGCCGTCAAATGAGACGAGCTCAAAGTTGAGTGAGAAGTGCATCTGTCCGTGACAGTCGCTTACTGAGCGTATCAACTCGTACTTCGAATATATTACATCGGACGATGCCGTGTGAACCCATTTGAATGACCTGTGGGGATTGAATGTCATACGTGAGCATATCCAGACTTTTTACAAGGACGACCACCGGAAACGGCCGCGAATGACTGTAATTTTGTTGGTAGGTTTCCTTACATAAACACTAATCGCTGCCTGAGTATCTTCAAACAAATCAAGTAAGAACAAATTTTCAGTGGCATTTTTATAACCACAAACGTAATGCTGATCTGCAATTTAATTTTCCAATTCCGTTATTATGTGAGCACCTAATGGTGTGATCTTTATTTCATCCAATATGTTTCATAATGGCTTATTCATAGGTTGTCTCGTTACCATTTATGGAGAACTGGGGTTACGTTCCTTCCTCTTTCCATATAGTGAAAAGATAGATGAAACCTTGTAGACAGTTAGCTTGCTACTAACGATTAATGATGATCCACTGTGTGATGCGTTATCATTAGCCCAAACAAGGCCGCTTCGTATGGTTTGGGTAGCAGTGCAATTGTCCGACCTGAGACGTGGTAGGGGGTAGTGGATATAAGTTGATCATTGTCAGTAGTCCAACTCTTGCCGCTTACGTGATTTGAACACATGTTACGTAGTTAGGAGGCAACGATGGTCACCGGTACTCCATTGACCGTAAACCAACCGAAAAATATTTAAAAAGGAGATATGACGAGTAAATTTCACCAGCCATCTAAATTCTACCTCAGAGTGAGTGTACAACCGACAAACGGGCCCACAAATTGGGCATCAGTCAACAGGAAACGAGCTGGGGGTATAAGGGTGTGTGGACTGTCTATAAATAACTATAGCCCAACAATTAGTGCCGGTAACAAAAGAAGAATACAAGGTTGAGGATTGATGCATATAATTGGACTAATACTGATCGACACTCAGACGATAGGAAACAGGCCAGCGTGTGGGCCTCACGTGACGATAAAATAACATCCGCGTTGATGGAAGTATCGTGGGATCGCTCGTCCTAATGCTGACATTCATACCTCATGTACGCGGTTGAATTTGTCGAGAAGGTGGAAGGGGGAGGATCACGTTGATGCAGTGTGGCACTGTTGGGATGTGCTATAGTCCGCTTTCGTTGCTTTGGCGTGCTGCTCAAACGTTCGCCTTCGAAGGTGCGGTGTTGGAATCCGTGTTGTGTTACGCGTCCGCAAGCTTCGCTGCTTGTTTGGGAATCACTCACTGAATGCGTCTGTGTGCGTACGTGTGCACGACAATGTCAACCGCATTCAGCGGAATGAGTGACGGTGGGAGTCGTTCGGCCGAGATTGTGTGCTGTCTGGACCGAGGTCGATGGATCACGTGCTAGACTGCGAGGCGCGTGATGTCGGTTTGTGACCTTGGGGAATAGGGTTACTGCACTGCACTGGCCAGCTCACGCTCTTTCCAAAACAACCAATGAGATTGAGGACAAATCTACAGTTGATCATGCGTAGGACAGTATGGTTATTATAATACTGTATATGGTTGCCCTGCAGTAAAACAATGCCCTTCTTGGTGCATCTATCATGAATGATTTCAGCCTGAGGATCATAAGTTCATGAGATTCCTAAATTTAAGCTATCCGTCCCATAGTTCATGAAAGGGGACTGTAAAATCCTGCTCAACATCCTGTGCGCTCACATCCATTCCAACACTACTCGTTTAGCCCTTATGGTCAATAAGTAAGAGTAATTCACTTATTACACACCGACGGACATGCGAATCATGCGCATGTCAGTAACAAGGTGACTGCGCTTTCAACATTTTTGAGAGGTCAGTCTTTGTGTACACTGTCAACAATCTGTCGACACCCACGCGTGTGTGCATTCTTACTGGACGATGGACATTGAGGTGGTTTGACCTAGTTTGGTATTACAGAATTCGGCAACCTTTGGCGTTAGCTGAAGGATGCATGTTTGCGTGAGAGTTGCGATGCATTGTCGGCCGACCGGATGTGAGGCGAATGGATGATTGAGATTGAGCCGGTAGGTTCACCCCAGGAAGCGGGTTCTTCCATGAGCCACCACCAGTATTTTGGTTCACAGAAATGCGATCCATGTATGCACGTTAACAGTAAGTTAGACGGTTAGTGATCTATAATGGGCGCTATGACCTGTGGTCGACAGGTACATTGTGGTGGATGGGGTGGTCCATCATCCAAGCTGAGTGATACTGAATGGCGCGTGAGTTGATACAACCACACTGGTCTTGGTTTCAAGCGTTACTTTTGCCCCAGCAATGTAAGTGTTTGCGAAACTACTGTTGTGAATCCAAAAGGCGGACGACACAAAGGTTGCTTTATTGGAGAAACCAACACACTACTTAAGCGTCTGAGCACGACAAGAAACGGAAACACTCATTTGCACACCATACTCTTCTGAGGATACTCCAGTCGCTCTAGACACCACGTATCAGTTCCGTCGTGTAGCGAAAGCCATTATATGTCATTCTGTCCTCCAACGATCCATCCCGTATCTCTGCCGTATTTATCACGCGATTATCTCGATCCGC
>QNGE01000697.1:169233-210396 GCA_008508345.1 Paragonimus westermani | reverse complement strand
TCAGTTCCGTCGTGTAGCGAAAGCCATTATATGTCATTCTGTCCTCCAACGATCCATCCCGTATCTCTGCCGTATTTATCACGCGATTATCTCGATCCGCGATCATCTCGAACCGCTGCTACTGAATAGTGGTGTGAGTAGTATGGTGCGACCGTATCTCCTCACTACACTACTACTCCCCAGCTAGTACTCTTCTGTATTTTGTGTCACTGCGTTTCCGGCATATGCGACTTCGTTCAAAATCACTTGTTTACGTGGACAGTTGTTTCCGTCTTCCAGTGAGATAGCTTCATTTTTTTTACCCATAGTTGTTATACCCCTGAGAAACCTTTCTACAAAATGTGCATGAAATATTTCCAAAATGTCAAAGAATTCTGACAAGTTTTGCCATAATCACAAATACGACGCATTTGTGTCCGCCTCCGTCTGTTTAAGTAAGCTTTCACCCGTTCTAATTGGCGGGCAGGTGAGTAACCCCACAAAATTGGTGAGATAATAAGTGTTGACCGTTGCGATTGCGCAGCCGTGAACTTTCCGTTCAGAAGAAGCTCGTGAGGACACAATCTCCCTTGACCCACGGTTAATCAAGCCCACAATTTGGAACAGCGGTTGTGCACCTGACAAAAACAACCTCTACTGACCGTTTTCTGACCCACACTAATTACGGGTTTAATGTTTATTGTGTTATAACTGGTCTGATGGTCAAACACAGAAAACAAGTCTTGTTCAGTAGTTTATCGTTCAATGTGTATTTTGGAACTAAAAAACCCACCGTCACGAACTCATTCTCTGGATAACCATCACGTTGACAGAAAAGGGCTCGCTATCTGTCGGGGGATTAGAGATGAGAAACGCTCAGTGGAGTTATGTGTACGGCCTGGACGGGAATCGTCCGATCAGGCGTTAGCCCGTAAGCCGCATGATGGTCTACGTGGCCTTGTGCATTGGCAAAAAAAAGGATGCGTGCGTGGGAGGGACACTGCAACCGAAGTATCTACTGTTCAGATACAATGCGAATGAGTGGCTAAGAATGCACCATCTGTATTGGTACATGGCACGGGGCAGTTACCTATTCGGAAGCATGGTTGAAATCCTTCATCTATCGAAAGCAAATACGCAAAGACCTCAAGGATAAGATTTTCTCTGGGGAGACAGAGATTACAGAAATGTGACAAAAGTAGCTTGTTGTGGAAATGCACATGATCGCACTCCAGACAGGACGAAGAATATTTAGGAGCATCAAAAGTGAACAAAAAAAATAAGCGAAACGTTTATCGTACGACTTACCGAAAAACCTGAAGAAAAGAACAGATAAAAGGCAAACATGATCCAGCTGTATTAAAAGTAGAGTGAGTGGTTTAACAAACGATTGCAGTCTTTGGTTGGTACGAACGAAGAACCAGGTACAGTTGAGATGATTTACTTGCGCCTAACGTACTCGTCGTCAGTTCGCTGACGGTTTCCCATGAATGCGCTAACGAATTACTGATGCACGACGGCCAGCGTATTCGTGGCCGCATTAATCACAGCGTCATTTAGTCATGTTACGATGATCCATGGCACCTAAGGTTCCCTTACGTATCACGCATTTCAGTCCACAGTCACGAGACTGTAGCCCGTTAAAGTTTCGGACTGCCGTCGGAACATTATTTCCCCAGACCGTCCTGGTCAAGGCTGAGTTCTCCCAAGATGCAAGATTAGTATTACAATACGGAAGACTCAGTACGATGGCATTCGGCATTTTCTGAACACCGGAATTTTCTTACTCGCGTTTTCAGTTGCCCGTAATGCACCTACTTTGAAATTTGCTCGTCGCTCATCCTACGAACGACTCCAAACCGACGAAGCTGACTGAATATCGATACGGCCTTCATCTCTTCCGTGTCCGCCGAGCAACACTCCTAGGTGTTTCGTGACTTGTCCGACCACCAAGTACCCAAGATGCGTATTAAACATTGCATATGGAAATTAGCTAAGAAAGCAAACATTCGATTGATGCAATGCCCGAGTTTCGCTGTCGTATAACAACGTAGACAACCTATTCGAGCAACAGACAAGCAGCCTTATTTTCATCAGCAGGCTGTGGTTTGCCAGACACCTATTTCAAGACGTCGGAAAGCAACGTTTACTCTCACCACACGAGCTCACAACTCGCGGTTTACAGACAGATATGTGAACCAATCGCTGCACAAGTAGTGGAAGTTTACACAACTGTGAACAGCATCCCAATTCATGGGGATTCTAGGTGTACACACACCATACATAGTCCTCAGAAGTCTAAAGAAAGAAAATGTCATGCCTGTGTTGATATCCGAATTAAATTTAGATGTCGATGTCACGAAAGCCGTAGTCCTTCTTGGAAGTCTTTCTTCGTTGTGTGCGGATAATGTACTGTCATCAGCAAACAACAGCATGCGCACCGTTGAAGTGGTTAGCCGGCTTGAGGTGTCAAAACTTGGAATGTTCAGCAGGCAGCCTTCCTCGCGATATCCAACTTCAACACTGACCTCCGAGTTCTGAAGATCATTTGTTAACGTTGCAGTCAAATATAAACTAAATGAGGTTTGGGCTAGGAAACAAATCTGCTCCACATCAGTGACAATATCAAAATCCCCGGAGATCGATCCGTGCAACTATACGTTCGCCGTCACATCTGCATACATCATTCTAAGTAAATTGTCTTGATATCCATTGCAACTAATCACCGTCTACAAAGCCTCACTGACTGACTGAATCAAGCGCCTGAGTGAAATCCAGCGGCTGTTTGCGTCTACAGCACTTCTGGATCTGTCAAGCAGTGTTGATCATAGTGCGACCATCCAGGAATCCACATTGCTCCTCAGTAACACTGGCCTTCAAAATTTCACTTTGAGTCAGTTCTGTAGGATTCTCGCCAGCATCTCTCCAGCGCAGCTCAGCAGACTAACAGAAACCGAAAACCATCGGTGCTTCATTAGTCATTCTAACCTTTAAACAAAGGTAGTGCCAGGAAGTCCTTGAACTCTTGAAAGGCTACTTTCTACTCACAGATGGCACGAACCAAGCGGAGTGGAACAGGTTCCAAAACTGGGTCGTCATTCTTCAGAGGTTGCCCCAGCAACTCATCTTCACTTGCAACCTTAACGTTTCGCAGTTATCCAATGGCACTCTGCACCTCTGCTTAATCTGGGGTAAGATCAAGTGAAGGTCTGACATTCTGGTGGGGAAGGCCATTCACTGTCGTCCATTCAGTGGTATCGACCTGTTCAGTTGGCTACCAAAGTGTTCGTCTCTGGCCTTCATGTTATTTTCTGTTTGAGTGTACGGAAAGCCAGAGTCTCCATCAATCGGTGCTTTAGTAGACTGGTCAGATCGGATGAAAATTGCCCCCAAGTGAATCCCAGAACTCTGTGTTGTCGGCGGTCGTCGTAGCCCTGCATCCGCTCACCTTGTTCTCTCCAACAGCTACCCTTGATTCGGCGCAGCCGTTTGGCCAGTTGAGAGCCCTTTTGTTTCCATTACCTGGATCCATTGTGGAAGCAGCAAACATCACATTCTTCTCCCGTATCAGGTTGGAGATAGCTGCATTACTGTCGTCGAACCATTAAGAACGTTTCTAGTGCTGGATATCGATCTTCTCTTTGACTGCTCTCTTGATCTACTCTTTGAAGTGTTGTCGGATACCCTCGGAAGTAGTGGATATGAGAGTGTATGTCAGACAAACGGCAACCGCATGCTAAAGTAGTCCGCTTCTTTGGGTTCTACAATCCCTTGACACCCTGTTTCTGTCGTTGTCCGCATGATCTACGATTAACAGGTTTAGAGATGGGAATAAAAATTTGGTTCTCATGAGCGTACGATCCGTGCAACATTCAGCCCCGCGTATCACTGGCGTGATAAGCTCTTTGCGAAAGTCAAGCTGTCGCGCGACCGGGTGATCAAGCAAATGGTGGTGGCTACTTCGTGGTTGAGTTCATTTCGTGATGCCGTTCGCATCCGGCTGGATTCGGGTATTTGCCAACTCGTGAGTAGCACACAGGTGAAGCGGATGATCGCCGTTCTCGTTGACTGAACCAATGCTATAGGGTTTCGGCGTTTCCCAGAATGAAGTCGCCCAAAACCAAACAGTTGGCCACTCACTGATATCAAACGGATTGTCGAATTCAGCTGATCATAGAAGTGGTTCCTTTTTATCAGCGAAGTGACACATAGTTGGAATGTAATCACAGAGGGAAAAAGGGTTTTCTTGGCGAACGCCATCCGGAACTGATGATCCCCTTATCTGAATCACTTGACGGTGAGGGGTTAGCGCAGCCCGGAAGCGCAGTGAATAGGACATTGACAACTTGGTGCGATATATCGTAATTAACATTAAGCTTACTAGGATTAGTGTTTTTCAACCGTAAAGGTTACCACACTGACAGTCGCGGTCAGCCGCTTAGCGCCCTATGTGCTTTTTGTTTTGAGGTAGTTCTTCTAGTCGCCTCCTTCCGTACGCGGATAAAAGCATTGCTGAACCTGTAAATATTGTTCTGTTGTGAACCCATAGGTTCATGTCTCACTGATTAACCACTCCTACGCAGTCAGTAAAGTGACATATAAACGTTTTTTCTGGCTGCTTCTTTTGAACTATCTGACGTTCAAGATGAATAAGTTGCAAATTTCTTTTCGTAACGTTATGGCAATTCATTTCTAATCAGAGAATGTGCAGTGCCTTCAGAATTTGATATGTACAGAAGTGCTACTTACCTCGATACATCATCAGTGACTGAGGTTCGATACCTGATAGACGCTAAATCTGGTTGTACCATTGCGGATTCGATGCGCACAACCTCAAAATAGGTTCAAGAATGTTATCTGTTTTGAAGTATCTCGTTTCATATCATACAAACAAGCACTTTAGGAGCTGGAACAGTTTATCTAGACGGAATGTACGTAGGCTTGTTAGTTCTATCACGAGTACATTGTGGCGTGTTTCCCAGCTGAAAGCGACTCTCGAGCTGTAAGTGTTCGCATGGTGAGTGTAGCAACCAGTTAGCAACAGACCATACCTGGCTTATCGGAGTATTGGGTGTGCACATGTGCTTACAGAATTGCATAGACAGTAAAATATATACAATTTGGGTGGATAGAACACCACATTATTTTTGAGTGATCGTTGAGACGTCATCTGTTGTTATGAGAAGAAGTTGGATGTCGAATGTCCTGACAGTTGGTCACTCTGTTAGCACGATCTGGAAAAGGAACAGAATTACTTCATTACCTGAAAATACACCGGTGGATCGCCGACCCCTTCAAGAACAAGCAAGAACAAAACAGTACAATTGTGAAAGGCACGCAGATGGCAGCCCCTCACATTAGCGTAGTTGAAGTGTACTCCTTGCTTTTCATAATTCAGGTAGACGTTGAAATCTCTATCCACCAGCAAGATACATCTACCCGGCCTCTCTAGACTAGTGTGAAATTCTGATTCGAATCCAGTAGAGGACCTCCCAGACATCAAAAGAAAACCATACCAAACTAACAGAAGTTTATATACTTGAGGTCCCCAAGGCGTTCTTTCGAGAATGACAGGAAACTGACAATGTAATATAGAAATTCTCTGCGTACGGCATGCAGCTGACATTTGTTGCACACTTCAAAAATAGTGAAGCGGACATTTCATTGACCTTTACGAATTTTGAGACGGAATGGCCCTTCTCATTTCACATCACTTTCTGTGACTTCTGGTAGCCACTGACTGAACTTCCCAATACTGTAAGAAAACACCTATTCCAAACGTAACGGACCGTACCTTGACACCTTTTGTCAAAAAACCTTGCAAATAGGAGCTCGACCAAGGTAGTGGCAGAAGAGCCAGTGATCTGGTGGGTATTTGCTGTACTACACTGACAGCAGCCTGAGTGTGTGCCGACCGCCTTTCTGGGGGAATTGGGAACACTATCAGGTTTGATAGGATGCATCTCTTAGGAGGAACAGCGCAACCACAACCAAGACTATACCAGGATTGATATCTCCGAGGCATGGAGGTAATACGATGCTGTACAATGGAATCGTCAGTTAATCAAAGATTGTGCGCATAGCGCACAATTTGGTTGGGCCGTATACTCGATTGGCCACTTTGTTGGGTTTTGGAGGCGGTCGTACGGCAGCGGAACTCACCTAGCCGAGGCGACGTGCTTGCTTACAACAAAAACCAACATTCGCTAATGAGGATGGGAACACAAATCACCATCTTTTCAGAATTCCCAATTCAACTCATCGGACCGAATTCGCGAAGGGTGGAGACCAAAACGCATCCCCAGTCGGCAGTCCTCCAACATTTGATTACTGAAATCACGGGAAGCCAACCGGACAGCTGGGACCAAGCCCACACCCAAACCTGAGCCGCACCGGCCTAACCCCGGCAGTGAAACCCACTAGGCACACGTAAACTCGGGGTCGATCTAGAGTCACGATTGGCTGGGCTTGTCAGGCTTGTCAACAAACAGAGTGGCGCCTGGTCTGACACTGCGATTGGTCCACTGAAATCCGAATCGCACCTGACGAACACACGTCACAGGCTTTGCCCACCACATCTTGTCAACTATTCGAGCCAATCAGATCATAATGAGCTTGTACAGTGGCTGCTAAGACGACAGGGTCCTATCGAATTGCGGCTGAGACTCCGCTAGGTCGTTCGGTTTGTTAGCCTAGCCCCAACGCCCGCGGTTGGTTGCCGCCACAACCCAATCAGGCTGCCAATCTGGATGTCGATCGGTGTTTTATTGATCAGCAGTTTGAATTTGCAGGTGGATTCAGTTTGTGCGCTGAGCAGACGGGGGGTTCACTTGCACCAGTTGTTGCCCGAAATGATCGTGCTGGCCAAGTCCGAGGTTGTTTTGTGCATTTTGTTTGGTGTGTACGGCGCAGTTTTATTTGACGTGGAGGCAGCAGTTTTGACTACGAGATACGTCGACCTTTCGGATAGTGCGGTAGTTACTGTCGGAACAGCGACGCCTAGCGAAAATGTTCCAACAGAGACGCACGATGCGGGCAAGAAATTCACGATGTTATCCTCAGCCATGGACCATGTGCATGTTAGCGGTGAGGTGCAAACACATCCGCCTGACGGTGCCACAGAGGGACAGACCAACCCTGTGGTTACGACCAGCAAAAAGCCATCAAAAGTGAGTGTGACGGCCCCTTCAGCGTCAATGTTGAAGCACACTTCCCCGGACCTCAGTGGACTGGCTTTTATTGATGGCGTCGACGTTCCGAATGCAGCTAGCGTGTCAAACACAAGCAGTGGGGATTCGGAGCGCACAACCAATTCAGTGACCAGTACCAAAATTACGACCGGGTTTCCTCATTTGATGAGCACACTCAGCGCGTTCAGCGTGGAGGTAAATCATGGATCGAAAACTGGACGTAATATGGACTCACAAGAACAGTTGGCAGCTGTAGAGGAATTTTTCCGGAAGACTCGTCCAAACACCGGCGACGTTGATGCGGTCGGTAATGCTCACAGCCACCATAGCAGCGTCATCAAACCGGTATCGGCTGACGGTGAGCTAGTTATAGCTTTGTTACTCTCGTACTTTCTAATTTTCCTTATTTGTGATTCGGTAGATTTTGTCACGTCGCCATTGAATGTGTTTCAATTCCCTTAAGGGTTGTGGTGCGATAATTCTAGGAATGTCTAAATCTAAAACCATTTCGGTGAGGAAGCGATACTCGGCACACTGTGTGGGATACTGTTGATCTAACTCTAACCGATGGTGTTTATGTACGTACATACAACCATTACCGTACACGGTGTATGTGTATATAGTACATGTTTTTTTTTCAAATGGATGAGTATTTTCCACTTAGACTATACAGATCAGGTGTACTTTATGCGCACAAAAGTCTCGAGTCACTTATCATTGGACACATTCTGTTTTCGATTTGTTTCACTTTGTAATATACTATGCGCTTGTTAAAAACCCACTAACCCAAATGGATGAACCAACCCATTATTTTTGTCGTTCGGTTTCAAGATGTTTGAGGAACATATATTCCTAGTCTAGTTCATTAGGTTCAACAATTCCGTTGAGCGGAGCCTCTGGTGTCATCCATAAGGGTGCGGAGTTGTCCGAACTGAGAGTCGGATGGCAGAGTTCGCATGTGGAGATACAAGGGAGGGCATTTTGATGATGGCATGAACATTTTCACAACACAAGGTGGTGATGACTCGGCTAGTGTGTGGGTTACTATCTAGCCGAATGGTAACATCTTAAGTGGTTTGAACCATTAGGGCTCACTTCGAGCATGTTTGCTTCCGATAACAAGTGTTATGGTCCTTCTCATTCAACAAGCAGAACTCCATGGGGGACGTCAGACTGGGTGTTTTATTGTATGCGTGATCGAGTGCTATTCAGCAGATCGCGAAGCCCATCGATACCGTGATGCAAACGAAATTAATGGATTATTCCAATCTTTATACGAGTGAATGTCCAATCGGTAAACAGCGTTTTGTAGTGTAGCCATTCGAGTATGAGTTGTGTCCCTTACATGTCAGTTCATTGTCGACTTGCTGGTACTACAGGGTCCAATTTGTTCCGCGTTGTGTGCTAAAGGGAACCGCTGTTTTTCCAAGAACAGAAACTAGGAGGCCGACGTATTGCATAGAAAGTTTGGGAGATTAATGTTTACGATTGCGAAATTGGCGCCATTCTATCGTCTCATTGCACATGTTAAACGCATCGTGGATGCTGATGGGTTCACTAGCATGTAAACACCAACAGCATATAGTTGATCATCTGTTGGCTTTTTCTAATCACCTTAAACCAAATATTTTTATCACTTCTCAAACGTTCAATAGCTTTGCCTGCGTGCTCTTGTGAGGAGCACTATTCTTTTAAATAGCAGGTAGGTACCGGTGCTCTTATGAAATGTTGACCAGTATTAACAGCTTCTTATCAGATTTCTCACTGTTCATTACTTTAGACTTATGGGTTTCATGAATTGTCTAATTCTCCAAGCTTGTTCTTTTCTTTTATCGTGGTTGTACGGTAAGCAGTCAACAATATCAGCCACTCGTGTTTTTTGTCAATGTTGGTAATAGTGATATAATACCGTCGATGCTGATGATGAAAAGTGGTATCATGGATTCACTATTGCTGTAATTAGTAACCACCAATCCAAAGACCTGCGTGCGTCCTGGTGCTGGTCCGATAACCCTATGTGAATTGGAAAACCGGCCTACTATGTGGGACGCACCAGATCACATTTGATCGCACACTGACAGGTGCATAGATCGTCGTTTAGAAAACAGTTACTCGCTTGCCGAATGGTCATGTGAAATGCCTATCGGTTTTTATGCTTCAAGAAAATCCACCGGATTGACAAAGTTCTGAAGCTTTCACGGGTTGCAAGTATTCTGGAGTGACAGTAGGGTTCCAAATTTTAGAGGATGGAACTAAATCACTTTTGTCCTCATTGTCTCCATATAGAAGTTTGGCCGAATTAAAGGGAAGCATTGCTAGAATGCTCACGATGTGTTCCTACCGAATGAATTGGTAACACCATCTCGTCAGCCTGTAATATTGCTGATGACATATCAGCGAGGATAGCAAAGGCACGAGGTGCCTTTGCCAAACTGCGTCATCTGTGGCGTCGAAAAGACGTTCGGTTATCGCTGAAAGGAAGGGTATACAAAGCCTGTGTGCATTCCATTTTGCTGTATGGTTCGGAAAAGTGGCCTGTTCACAAGGAAGATATCAACAGGCTTGCTGTGTTTGACCATCGTTGTCTCCGTCAATTGACCCACATTAAGTGGACTGATCGCGTGAGCAATGTGGCAGTTCGTCGGCGCATGTTCCGGAACGCTCGGGATGCGCAATCAATTGGTCGACTACTTACGTTGCACAGCTTGCGATGGTTGGGTCACGTGCTCCGTGTGCCAGCTGAGAGTCCACCGTACCGGGCATTATATACTGGGGTCACCAACAGTTAGGTGAAACCGCGTGATGGTCAAGCAACAACGTGGTCACGAAATATGAAAACCTTGCCTGCTCCACTGAGCAAAGTGGGCAGATATCGCCTTTCTGGATGGGGTCCTCGTTATCACTCAAACCGCTGGTTAGAAACGCTATCCGAGATGGCGATGTGTCGCAGTCAGTGGCGTACCTGTATCCGTACCATTTCTAGTTCTTCCGCTTAGTCTTCTTTAATATTTGTTGTCTTTCTTGGTAACGCTTTCTTCTAGGATATTCCACGCCACTGTTGAGGTGAGCGGCGGCCCGCGCCACAGTACCTTTTGGTCAGGCTCATGGCTGTTACGATGATAATGATGATGATGATTGACCAAATGAACACTGTGGCTCTTGAACGGGTGGCAGATATCTCTGGAAAGAAGATCTAGTGTTAATCCCCATTCCTTCTCATCCTTTTATCTTCCTGTGCTATTTCAAATTAAGGGCTTCAGATAGCCTTAAGAATCGTACTATAATTTAAACCTTCTGGGTAGGTAATAGGGGGAAGACCGCGGATTGGCTGCAGTAAGCGGTTTATACTCATGGGACACGTACATAGGTAGATGTAAGACGGCATTAAGAATATCAGTCTTACTGACCGATATCGGTGACACGTGCGACTTCGCAAGCTGTAACCTGACTTGTCCAATGCCGTACAAAGAACACAACGAAAGATATAACATCGAAACTGTTCATCTTGTCCTGATGCCATGTCCTAAACCGACGTGGGGTTGGCCCGCTGCCAGATTGTCTGTTGTATCAGGATTTGGATAAACGGCGGGTCAAAGTTGTTTTCACCGTACCTTAACCTAAGGCCAACCTGTTTCTCATGATTGTATGACGATTGCGCATCATTGCCAACCGTCGACATACTACTGTTGATCGTGTTGAGCGGACTACTAGTTTTGCCCACTTGACGGTGATGTTCTAACCGTGTCCAGCCATCCTTAATGTGAGAGAATGACGTGTCGGTATCGACTGTGTTTTCAGTTGAATTGACCAGTGGTACAATATTGAAATACCACGACACGAAGGATGGTGACGAAAACTAACCTACACTACTTCGATGACACATTGGTAACTGAATTGAATTTCCTAGAACCCCGCGAATATGAATTTGAGACGTTTAGAACAACACGGCTAAAAGAATATTTGTCTGCAAACACACTTCCCTGTGGTAGTCACCTTCCATCCACAGAGATTATTGGTAGAGTATCCCTAGAACAACAAATTCGAATTCAACTATCCACATGGTTTGGCAACACTTCATTTATAAGCCCATTAATTGCTAAGGTTTACTTTCACATTTATTGGGGAAACAGTGACTGGATGTTGTGCTAATTCGAAAGACGGCGAACGTGGGTCGATAAATTACCACGAAAATACATCACATTGGTCATTTGGAGCAGTCGAAGTATCTCCGTTGAAAATAATGAAGTTGTATTGAAAAAGTTATTTAGCGTAAGCTGGGAGAAGCACAAAATCTTTTCGAACCTCGTTAGGTTCATTGCCTGGTCGTTGTTTCAGAATGTCGACTACGTTGTTGGTTTTAGAAATGTTCCATTTCACAGTTAGCTGAGGACATATTTACAGCGGCTACCCCCTTGCAATCTATTAGTTGAGACGCATCAACACTTCGACTAAGCTGTGGGCATGGCAACGACTACTTGCTGTCGATTTGGTCACGTCTAAGGCAATGTCGTACGGTTGCCTCGCTATGATGCGAACTAGATTTCAAATCCCTGCCGTGGCAAACCGATGAGCTCTTACATGGGCGATATCCGATTCTAGTGCTTCCTTCAGAGTGAACTGTCTGAGAAGTCGATCCAAATGTGAATTCTACGTTCGAATGTGGTTGCTGGCAGTTTTGTTAAACCGTTTGGTTCTGTTTGACATATCCAGCTTTTCAGTGCTGGCCAAGGTGGAATTGCGTTCAATTTTCCTGTCAAACTGATCAAACGGATCAAACTGGTGGGAAATCGATAAAAAATTGCGATTGACGGCCTGAAACTGTGAGTTGTTCAGATATGATTGTTATTGCCTAAACTACAGTAGTCACGAGCCAAAAACGAATAACAAAGATTCACTTGCTATCTTAGGTCAGTAGTTTCCGTCTCGTAAGACAGGTGCTGTGTTGAAAAATGTTTATCCGCCAGAGCTGACCTGGACATTCAGTCAGGGATCAACCTGTTGTGGTCAGCTCGCACTATACTTGTCCCCCAAGTGACAGGTACTCTTGCGTCTCCACCCTTTTCGCCTGAATGAAAATTCCTGTTGTTGAATCGCACCTTGAATGTTGCCTAATCCTTCATAGACGGATTACGTCACTTCCATTCACGGTTCATGGAATGTATCGAGGTAGTGCTGGTGCGTCAGTCCTAGGCTTCGTGTTCTTAAGTTTAATCTATCTCGGACCTAGTTACATAAGCTGCGCTGATTGCCAGGTAGCTGACCTTTTCCCGAAACTTGACAGGCAGGTGCTGTTGTCGTCTCCAACTTCCTTTGCTTCACACAGCAATTTTGCTAGCATAACTAAGCCCCCGAAAATGTACACGTCGCACAGAAATCATACGGGTGCTCTGTTTTTGGCCTGTTTTCTTTGATGTTCGGTTTGGAACAGTCACTCGTATGCTAATACCCGAATTCATTCATTATCGTATTACCCAATCAGAGAGGAACATCTACAAGATTATGGTCCAAACAATGAATATACGGTCTCGGTGAGCATTTTAGTGATTGCGTTCGACGTCCAATAGGCTATTTTCAGTTAGTTGTACCACATACGCTGATCTTTCATGTATGGTTTCGTTCTCTGTTTGTCAGCTTTAGCAAGGAAGCTTGGGATAAGGTTGACGGAATTGGTGACCTTTGTGTCTGATATGTGGACAGTTTGTGATAGGGCTCAAATGGTTAAATTATAACGTTGGGATGGGGCTAATTTTACCCTGAAAAATATGCGACAAAACCTATTTTGGTTGGCCTTAGCGTTTTCGTAGCTTCATGACACATAAGCACGAACTGTCCAAAGAATACCTGAATAGTTATACCCGATATGACATAGTATGCATGGATGCCTGGCTGATAGAATCCACTGTACGACTTATCACCTCAACACCAAAGTTGCCAGAGCGTTCTAATTTCTTTGGTCTTCTGACGGATTGGTTGTTATATAGTCTAAAGAAATGAGTGAAAATGGCGATATTACCACATTGACGGCGTTGTTGCAACCTGATTGACTCAGTCTGACTGGCCTAACTACCAATCTATTGATCACTTTTTAGTTATCGATTGAAAACTCTTGAAGCCAACGTAAATGACGGTTTGGGAATCGTTGTGGACCGGTTCACAGCTCTCGAACATAGTTTGGTTTGTGTGATTTCGGTGTGCGTATATTACGGGGTCTGTCTGTCCTCCGACCTGACCTGGTAACTTTTGACTTCTACTAAGTCACATTCCAGCTTTTTCAGTTCACTGTGACTCCTCGCCGCTTACCAAACATAGTTCCACCGTTCTTTCTGTCGTACTGTTGGTTGACATTTGACTGCTGCGCACTGATCGAAGAGTTTTAGCAGTATAAACAGTCTGTGCTGCCGGTTGATGGGATGAGGTTTCGGGGGTTAGTTAAGCTCCCTTCCTATTTGTATTCTGCTGTACTCGTGGTATCGGCTATATACCACCCGGATACTCTTCGTGTTTTCGGAGGTGCACAAGAGTGACGATGTTCGGGTGCTCTAAAGCAGTAGACGCTTTGAGGAGAAACCACTGGGATACTTTCTTTCCGAGTGTGCGGTCTATCAAATGAAGTACGTGTGTGTTTATGCGTTGATTTGTTTCGTTTTTATCACAACCACTGGATGTTTAACAGCCCTCTCACTTGGGGGAGACTGTGAAAGCTGTTTTGTTGGTGCCGTGGGGCTGCCGCAGCCATAATCCCAAATGGTAGTCAAGCAGCGGGTCCCCCGTCGTATTGAACCAGTTTACATCCCGAAGCCTACCTGGAGCCTTGCGTTATTAGGTGTGATCACCTCGGCACGCTTATGGTTCAAGACGGAACCATGTTGAGGTGTTGGGACGAGCTAAACATGGGCGGGGAACAGGTTCCCTGAAGCAGTCAGCCTGTGGACTGTCTTTGTGTGCCCATCTCAGAAATGATGACCAGTTCGTTTGCAAATTGCACATATCCAACCCAAACCTTGCTTACACTTTTATCGAAGTGAGTCGAACTTGGTCCACGACTGTTTTGTTTCTCGCTAACGATAGCCTGACTGGGAAAAAATGTAGCTATGACGGTTTATATAGTCGTTAGAGTAGACTTCCCGGTACCATGCTTTCCGTAAAATCTGGTTGGTGGTCGCATTTGGTGCATAACCCTGATGCAGAGGTTGTTCCAGCGTAGTCTTTTTTGCTATTGCGGCTTTCAACTCTCCTGTAACATTTTGAACGAAGTTTCTGACACCCACTTTCCATCAGGATACACAATACATCTAGCTACTCTAAGTACAATAGATATTCATTCAACCTGCGGATGAACGAATAATCGGGCATTCAGAACAAATGTTCACAGGGACAAATGTGTTCAAATTAAACGTGTTAATTTTAGATGTAGTGGCGTTATTAGAGATTGCGAGAAACAAACCACAGAGTTCAGTCAATGGACCTTCATTTTCATAATTATCCTCAAAAACAACACATTGTTAGCTCCCACTGGTGTTTCATTATCGTGCAACCAGTTGGAACAATTCAAACCCCAGCTTATAGTAAGAAAAGCAAAAGGAAAAAGAGGACACCTAACCACTGAGAACAGCCATGTATAAACTCAGCTATTCACTTTCAAGAGATTAAGGCGTTCATTGTCACAAGTCACTTCACATAGAACAACGTGATGTCACGGTCTACGCAGCTGAGCCCGATTAGTCGCCATCTCACCTAACGTTTCCAGCCACCGACTCTGTGAGTCACGTAATCCTTAGCCTGATAGATGAGCCTAACCTACGATGGCCACTTGTTGATGAATGGCCTCATTTCTCTACACCAGGTCGTCATTTGTCCACCTCGTACCTTACGTTAGTCGGCCGCAACATCGGTAAAGAGTGCTCTTTGTGACAAACTACTAGCTGACATCCTTAGTACATGGCTTAACCACTTTAGTCTGTAAACGTAACGGCAGAACAAAAAGAACTCGCTTGGCAGTCACTACTAAACACCCGCTTCCTAACCTCTTCGTTACTTACTCGTTTATGCCACCCGATGCGACCGATCGACTGCAAACACCGACGACCAGATATCTGATGATGGTTCACGTCTTCCACCCCGGGCGGTCATATTTCGCAGCCGTAAACTAATATAGCCCTCACGGTCGCCTTTTAATGTACGTGACCGACCCTCAAGCCTCAGAGAGGTGCCTCTCTGTCGTCCCAAATATCCTAACGAATACCGCTTTAGCCTAGCAGACATGCGTCTATACCACATTTCATACACCTACTCCGGGGATGGTAGTTTCTCGAGTACACAAACCGGTTGATAACCTTCATATCTTCATTATCCAACATTAGATTTGCTTAGTCGGTGAGGTCCTGCAGGATCACATTGCACCTGGAGGTTGTAAAGCGCATCCCACAGTTTTTAACAGAACGCAAAATAGCGTATGGTGTTGTTTGTGCTACTTGAAAAGTGTCAAACAATAACACCATGTCGTCAGCATAATCAAGATCAGTCAACCTTTCACTAGGCAGATCCACGCCGACACCTTGCGAGTACAGGATACAATCCTCCATTATTTCGTCCATGACAAAATTAAACAGAAATGGTGAGAGCGAACAACCTTACCATACGCCATTCCTGGTAATGAAGCTGTCATTCTAATTCCTAATCTGAGCTGAAGTGTAGGATTAGAGCGCTGACAGTACGTTCACTTACTTGATCGGCACACCTCTGCCTTTAAGCTACTCTAGAAGTGCAACTCGATCCACTGAATCGAACGCACCTTTATACGACAATTGTTGATCGGTGGTACATATGGCGCTGCTACAGAATTTAGCGGAGTGAGAAACTAATACATCCCCGCTCAGGGCGAAACATTGCCACCTGCAGTGAGTCGACGAAGTATAATGGATGTTAGAACCTTGGTAATGGTGAGATAAGGCTGATGACTATGGTTTCCTCAAGAACTTCTGACATCTTTCTTGATCATGTGGTCTGTCGTTGACTCACCCTACCCTGATCGAAACAGCTGAGTCAAGGTGTCAATCAACATTTCAGCGGTTATGAGAATTGCCGACAACCCTAGTCTTGAAAACGGGTCTACTAAAATAAACTTTAAGGCCAGAAAGAGAAAACTAGACTATTTATTGCCTAGTGAATTTTGCTGCACATCCACAGGCGCATCCGTGGACTTGGTTCTTATGCACCAGAGTCAGACAAGGTTAGTGGAAGTAAACGCAATACCATGCGGTTTGCGGCACATGTTTTGCCTTAGTCTATCGCGCTAACGAAAGTTAAAGGACGCCCAAGCGTTACTCGACACGGTTGCCTTGAGTTGCTCCAGTTGTCGTTTCACTTGCAAATCACGCATCCATTGTAGACTAGAAAGAATAAGACCATGGGGTTTGTGAGTTGAAGCCTTTGGGATACAATCAACCAATGCTACTTGGCTAGACGTTACAATAAAATGAAACCTTTATCTTTCGAAATAAAAAACTAGGCAGACCCCAATTGTAAGATCTAGGCTGGGGAAAAGGGTTGGAAGTATGAAGCACATTATCACACTACGGATTGGATGAGAGATGAAAAAATTTCACAGCTGAGCCGAAAGACAAACAACGTTTATCGTGCAACATACCGAAAAACCTGAAGAAAAGAACAGATAAAAGGCAAACATGATCCAGCTGTATTAAAAGTAGAGTGAGTGGTTTAACAAACGATTGCAGTCTTTGGTTGGTACGAACGAAGAACCAGGTACAGTTGAGATGATTTACTTGCGCCTAACGTACTCGTCGTCAGTTCGCTGACGGTTTCCCATGAATGCGCTAACGAATTACTGATGCACGACGGCCAGTGTATTCGTGATCGTGTTAATCGCATCGACCAAATCATGTCACCATGACCCATGGCACCCATAGTTACTCTGCGCGATGCACGCTTCAGTTCCCAAACGCAGGTTTTGTTTATGGAACCTTTGGACAGTCGCCCGAATATTATTCTTTCATACCGTCAGGTTCCAGGCTGAGTTCTCCCAAGATTGGAAATCGATATTGCATGTACCCACACACAAGCAGAACGGCATGATCTGGTAACTAAACAGTTACAGCTTTGGCGTTTGCTTGTGGTCTTGTATGTGGCTGCTGCTGAAGATGGCCACCAAGCTGTGTGTTTACTGCTCAATTGTGCTGTCTATACTGCTGTACGGCAGTGAGACGTGGACATTGTATCAGTGGAACGTGAGCTATTTGAGCCGCTTCCATGTTCAGTGTCTGAGGAGCCTCTCGGGTATTCGGTGGTCGGACATGGTTCCGAACACGGGTACTGCGGCGAGGGGACATGGACGGGATGGTAGCCGTGGTGATGCTGGATCAGCTCCGTTGGCTCGGTCACGTTCGTCGGATGGGCGATAACCGTATCCTGAAGCGGTTACTGTACGGAGAAGTGAAGTCAGGTAAGCGAAATCCCGGTGGTCAGAAGCGGAGATACCAAGATGTTGTGCCGGTAAGTGTTTCACGTTGCAACATTGATTTTAGATGTTGGGAAGACAGCGTTGAACCGGACGACCTGGAGGAATACGGTTCGGGCGGGTGTCCGAAAGTTCCACGAGCAACTATTGCGTGGTTGCGAGCGGAAGCGTGCGGTACGCAAAGGAACCATCGGTGCCATAGGTCGTGGTGACGTGACTATATGGAGTTGCGATGTGTGCGGCCGCGAATGCGCTGGCCGTTTGGGGCTAGTAGGTCACCAACGTACTCATAGTACCCCGTCGGCGAAGAGGCGGTGAGTACGCTAGGCTCAGGTAAGTCATATCAGTATATTTATTCTACTTCTGTTAATGACTGCATCGGCCAACATCGTGGTCATTGACAATTAAACCGCTCTTCTTTTCAGAAACTTGAGTGTCCGTGGTCTTCTACCCGTTCTTTTCTCCGGCTTTGTTGATGTAATGTATGATGAATGGTCCGGCTGGCTTTTCCTAGTTAAGTGAGAATTTCGCTTTTCATCCCTATCTTCTTTGGGATGCAACAACCTGAACTCCTATACTGCAACGCTTCTTGTATTACACTTCAGAAATCTTTCTTCTCAGTGTAGATCTCGTCATTGCAGCCTCTCTCTGTTTAGTTTCCGAGAGATAAGAGTTTCCTTTCCTTATTAGCCAATCAAGTGGCTAACCAACATTGGCCGGCTGGACAGACAGGTCCCACCGGCACACCTCCCGGTCTTATTCCTTCGGGTTTACACTGGACACGTGGTGTGTTGGTGGAAATGCAATTGGTGCAGCGCAAGCCAATTGCAGTGATGGCTAAGCGCAGGCGTCCTTTGGCTTCGGTCACTGTGACAGGCTAATCCGAATCGGATGCCGCCAACCGGTTACTGTGTGTGTTCTCGGATTTCTATCCACTATAACCATCGCTAATCTTGTTTGGCTGGACTAGATGAACATGAGTGTTGCAGGTGTACCTGATGGGGTGCTGCTAGACTCACCAGGCAATCATTCTAATGTTTTCTTGAAGTCAAGCGTGTTACGTCAACAGTTCAGGATTGAGAATGCCTATCACTTTCGGTTGTCGTTGCGACAGCATTGTAGGTACATCTTTCAGCGCATGGAGTGATATTTTGAATCGGATACCTCAGGGTATTCCGTAAGTTGGTTGGGTGTTTTTCAGACGCATTGCCATTCGACGATTTCCATATGAACAGAATAAACGAAACACTGTAGCACTGATGGATGGTTTACGATATTCAGACGGATAGGTGCAGCCACGACTGATTCGCTGGCGTGGATCAGTTTGAGCAAACTTCACATGATGAATTGTCGGACGTGGGTTTCGCTCACCTTCGTACAATCGCGAAGTGCGTGCGCCTACGTCACACGTTTGTTGGCCCAATGAGACCTTGCAGAAAACCAGTCCGAATTTCTTTTCAAGTCCAAAGTAACCGTGATTTGCTGCGAACACTGGTCATTCTGTGGTAGAAGTGTGGTGGTGGTTGCACTGTTTGGTAGTTCTCTATTGGAACATTCTTGACTTTCAACGTAGTTCAGTCATTCGTCGATTCCGTTGGTCTTAATCAAACCATTATCAGCAGACCACACTTATCATCCAATTAATTTATTGGTTAGACGCGAATGAGTTTGTCTGTCAAAAGTTGAAGTCACACCTGCTGGACCTGACCAATCCGTGTTTACAACTCCGTTTCTCATTGACTATTGATTTTCGCCAATGTTCAGACGGATGTTTGAGGGACAGGAATATTTTTGGTAGCTTGATAAACATTGTAACTTAAGCTGTGTGGTCATTAATTGCGATTTTAAACCTGTTGTGATGCAGCTGGTGGAGTCGTGTCAACTTCTCATTTCTTGTACAGATGAACCACTTAGGTGCCAGCCACCTCATCCAAACGTTTGATAAACCCACCAACTCTAACAGTCCTTTGTTTTGACACCATTAATGCATCTCGTCTATGGGACTGCAAGTTCTCTCCCTCTGCTACTACCATGTTCTGTTTTTGCACCTGCTACACTTTGTTTTTGTCCTTAAATCGATAACAACTGGTGCACCTGATGATGGTTGAAGTAAGATGCGGTGATGGTCAAAGGATGTCTTCACCTGATCCACTACGTGTTGTGAAATCACTTGGAGCTTACGAGGCCAGTTATGTAGTGTAAGTAGAAAACCACAAAGACAAAATCCTGTGTGATCTATTGTTCTACTGTCTGTTTTAACACATTCTCTTGTGTGCTAGCTTCACAATCATTTGTGGTAGTTTCTGTTGTCAGACCGTCATACCAACACAGACAAATAGCCCTAGTTTGAATATAAACACATCTCTAGTTCCTTGTAGCATTTATTGTGTTGTATCGTTGATGACTCTTACTACGGACACACTCCAATCCTACAGTGGCAACACTTATGCCACCAAACTCAATTGTCAGCTATTTCATCAATAAGGTAAGGTGTTACGAAGTATTGGCGTGTCGTTTACTTTCCTTAGCCACGAACGTAAAACGGAATGTATGGAGCATGGGGATAGTAACAACAATAATATATCGCAATATAGGTATTCTTCCTCGTTGTTGGAAGGCTGAATGAGGAGACTTCAGTGTTTTGAATTACTCTAGCCACTATTGCTTGAAATGTTTCCGGTTTCATAATTTACGCGAGCGCGGTCGACAGCGGTTAACACACTGGTAACTGACTTCGGTTATTTACTCTAACCCATTAATTATCTGCGTTGTACGTAAGGCTTAGCCCAGCTGTGGTATCCGCGGCCCATTCACATGACAGACATTCTTCGTGCATTCTTCGTGCATGCACCTACCATCCGAATCTTCCGGTGTTTAAAAACCGAGTTAACTTGTTTCTCGTTTCCAGACGTGCGCCTTCCAAAAACTGTACCTCCCTCACTTTGAGCGGCCACGTTTCTCAGCCGTATTGCGGCAGTTCGCAATTGGTTGCAAGATCACATTGTTCAGCGTTCGCACGAAAGCTACTTCCTAGCTCACCGAGTGCTCGAAACCGTATTTTGTCAGACCGGATAGAGTACAAAGCTACGGCTTCTGGACAAATCAGTGATCAGCTACCGATGATCAGACACAGTTTCACACACATTCGGATACAACAGTTCTACCAGCAGTACGGTTAGGACTGGCCAGCCGGCGAAGCACCTTCTCTACGCATGTCTTTTTATACTTCCTCAGAAGTTAGAAGGAAGTGAACATACTAAACCCATGTTTTATCCCAAGCGTCTAGTGCCTTGTGTCACACTTCTAGCTGTCGATCGCGAACAGGACCAACTCCAAGAGTCGGGCAACATACAGCAGGTCAGCCGTCCCGTGCGTTAATGAAGCATGCTGTTCCGAAAGTTGGGTACACTGCTGCGTGTTATACGATCAGTGAGGGCAGTGCAGCTGATGAAAACTACAACACTGAAACGGATTACAACGGGAGCCATGGGCGCCACACAGGGCGTTTGATTCGCATCAAGTAGTTTGCGTTCACAACATCCGAAATCAACCAGCTAAAATACCACTAGTTGTCCGAAGGTACTGCAGTCAAGTGCTCTACGATGCTTTGATCTTGAACTGTAGTGTTAATCAGTCCTTTAGAAGATAGGATGGTGAAAATCCCACAGTCCATCCAACAACGGAAAACTTGAATCTGCTGTTGGATCAATCTGACGTTTAGGCGGTCTGCAACCTCCCGGAGGCAGCTGATCCTTTCGTTGAAATGGCCACACCTCCGCCCATGTACCGAAGGCTCAGTCGTTGAATGATTCCAAACCGTTACAAACTAACCAGCCGTTTTAATCATACCACCGCTTTTCCAAACCTTGCATGGTGTTTGACCTGGTTCTCACGTGACACGCCGTGATAGCTCCATCTTTTCTGCGATTAGACAGCATAGCAACAGCTCTGTTTGGAAAGTCCCATTCACACGTTGTTGTAACGATGGCGTCTGGTCCACAGCAGATCACCTTAGGAAGCTATTTTGCTCTCTGGACTAATTCGAATTAGTTTCCGTGTGTTTTGTTGATCAGTAACCTATATAATAGACTGCAATTTCAACCGAATTTTCACTCGTTTTTCCCACCACAAACCTCTCTACCGATTACTGACATTTTGCTCTCCTGATTACAAGGAGTCTGAGGTAGGAATGACAACGTCGATAGTAGGTAGATTAGCGACGACTCTCCTAATATAAGAAATACACCCATCTGTATCGTTCCCTACCCTATCGCTGGCAGTGATGCAATTTTTAAGTCCTTGAATCAATCACCAGCCGCCTTAACTTCATCGTCCGCAATGTTTTCCATTAAAACGTTGCACACCTCAAAGTGATCGGAAAGGTGCAAGTCCCCGTCCAACGTCATCACGTCTATGAAAATCGTCAACCAGCAACACCTTTTCGTTTGCATAGTTGAAATCCGAGCATGCTGACACTGTGTGCCCAGGAGAGCAACTGCTGAGGGAGAGCACAAGCAGTTAACCGATCAATATGGACACTATCACAACTTTTAACATGTATGTATGCGTTAGTTGTGTATGAGGAGCAAAATATAACAGTAGTTGTCTCAGCATGAGCTGGATCATATTTTAGATGAGGAGAGTGACGCTGTTGGCGTATGTGAGAACGCTACGTATGGTTTTCGTAAGGTGCACAACTGTCAACATCGACTGATTCACTTTTGATGATCGGGTCTCAGGCAATTGTTTAAGAGTCTGTAAGGTTTGTTCGTGCATCGAAAAACGTTGATAACAAAGTATGGCTCAATGTTAACGACATAAACACCCTGGCTGATGTGCAGCGGGTCTCATAGATAATGTAACTGATATCGATAGCGTTAGTTTTGCTTCAAACCCGGCCTTAATGATGTGGGCATCAACTGTGTTTGAAATTAACGTTTTCAACTCATTAAAAACCCATTTCGAGATTCATTCGGTCATCTTTTCTGAGAGCCGGCTTGACAGCCAGTGTGTAGATGGATATAGAAGGAAAAAACGTAAGCAATCTATCCCAAAGGCGATGTGTGTTACGAATGTCTCCGTCCCTACAAGGTCTGCGGTTAATTGTCAATTCTGCATGAGAGACGAATGAAATCGGTTTCATCGGTTATTTCGATGACCACAATCTCCGTTCGTGGCTGCGTATTTTTTCAGTGATACGTTTAGTATATCCGTTGTCAGAGTACTTCACTAATATGCTATACTTCAACTGAAGTGCCGCGCAGGTCGAATTATTTCCGTGCTTTCGAGGTAGGAGGCTGCAGAACTGTTTGTGTTGATCAATAGAAGCCTTGCTACGGCATACCGACAGAGCAAGCCAAAATCTGGAAAGGGCCGTCTGTTGATCCACATCGGTGGTGAACTTCATGTCGTGATGCACGCAATTTGATTTTGCCGATATGGGCTTAGTGTCATCTCGTCCTAGGATATTTACTAAGTTGCGTGGTTGTTATTATCTGCATGCTAAATTCACAGATGATCGAATTGTAAATACCTAGTGGGAATTACGGGAATCATCAGTTTTGTAAAATTTAATTCCAGTGAGACTAAACAACTGATCACCATATGGAAGACCTGAAAGCTGACCATGTTTATAGGGTCATTCTTTCGGCGAGTGGCTGCAAGCTGACAACAACTTAAAGTAGTACTAAGTCGTCGAAGAGATGTTTCGAGTGGATAGATCACACAGCCGGGTTGAAAAAGACCACATGCTTCAGGACCGCAGTACGGTAAATAGTATGCTTTTGGAAAACTGATAAGCAGAAATGGGTAGGCGTAGAAATATTGAAGGTTTTTACCGCGGCTTTGGATATGTTTGATCAGACATCTCTACCGGGTATGTTGAAAGGAAACGTATAATTCCCGTGGGCAAAATTCGAATGGGTTTATCTCTATATGAAGTACAACAGACGATCCCGATGTTCAACATAATTGCACCACAAATTGACACCACTAATACCAAAGCCTCTCACTCAGTATTGATACAGCTTGTGTTTTCCAAAAGTTGCAGTGGGACGGATCCACCTCGAAACATTATTTCCCCACACAAATCGACTTTTGGAACCCACCGATTCGATAAACCTTCACACTCCTGTTAGCATCAGTTTACATGCATTGGTTTGATGTCGACCAAGAGAGCAGTTGAGCGATCACTCATCCGGTTGCCCATACTTTCCCTAATCCGCTCGCTCTCTGCCGCGTTAAGATATTCCGCCAAGAGTTGAAGTACCCGCACCACCGGTTAGATAACCCACCACATGATGGCGACATTGACTAGCTCTTAAGTCCAGTGCACAGTCAGATGATGATGAGGACAATTGAGTAAACAGCGCCATTGTGGTGATTATGGTTATGAAAAGTGGGTTCTAGGACCACCAGAAATTTGGTCAAAGTAGTGAATATATTTTACTGTGCGACAGCAGATCAGGTTTGGTAAAGGTTGGAAATGGGACAAACGAATCTTTGTAACGGTCGAATGCTTAAACTGAGCGAATTCACTGCTATTCCCTGTTTGACAAAGAAGTACACTCGTTTACCCCACAGTGCATACGGTGCATTCTCACTTTTTACCCATCACTCTGTTGCGAACAATCCAGAATTATTCGAGAGCCTGAATCAGTTTGTCAACCACACTGCTCTCTTGGTCGACATCAAAACAATACATGTAAACTGATGCTAACAGGAATGTGAAGGTTTATCGAATCGGTCTTCCATATGGTGATCAGTTGTTTAGTCTCACTGGAATTAAATTTTACAAAACTGATGATTCCCGTAATTCCCACTAGGTATTTACAATTCGATCATCTGTGAATTTAGCATGCAGATAATAACAACCACGCAACTTAGTAAATATCCTAGGACGAGATGACACTAAGCCCATATCGGCAAAATCAAATTGCGTGCATCACGACATGAAGTTCACCACCGATGTGGATCAACAGACGGCCCTTTCCAGATTTTGGCTTGCTCTGTCGGTATGCCGTAGCAAGGCTTCTATTGATCAACACAAACAGTTCTGCAGCCTCCTACCTCGAAAGCACGGAAATAATTCGACCTGCGCGGCACTTCAGTTGAAGTATAGCATATTAGTGAAGTACTCTGACAACGGATATACTAAACGTATCACTGAAAAAATACGCAGCCACGAACGGAGATTGTGGTCATCGAAATAACCGATGAAACCGATTTCATTCGTCTCTCATGCAGAATTGACAATTAACCGCAGACCTTGTAGGGACGGAGACATTCGTAACACACATCGCCTTTGGGATAGATTGCTTACGTTTTTTCCTTCTATATCCATCTACACACTGTTTGTCAAGCCGGCTCTCAGAAAAGATGACCGAATGAATCTCGAAATGGGTTTTTAATGAGTTGAAAACGTTAATTTCAAACACTCGCCCGTATTGGCATCTGATTCTGTCGGTCTCAGTAGGTTGGTACATCTAGTGAATAATCTGAAGAACAAACACAATTAATATCGCACCCTTTCTCGGTACACCCAACGGTAACAGTTATTGAAGGTCGTCAAGTTGTTTGAATAGAATGGTCAGAAGACAAACTTCACACACTCACTTCAGGCGTAAACGTGATTGGCATGAAAACTGCACAGGACTTGAATCAACTAGTTATAAGTACAAATCGGCCCGGATCGTGTTTTTTACTTTGCACCAAATCCATGGCAAGCGCAGGCTGATGGTCATTTTTGTGCGCATAGAACGTGCTGTCATCACCTAATCGACAATGCTTGTGACACACTTGAGAAGTTTTGAGTTGTGAACGTTCATCAAGATCTTAAGGAAGGATACGATGTTGACGTTGTGAGCTGTGACCGATAAGTGCTTTGCAAGTGGCATTAGCAGCGTTTCATCCTTGCTGAGTGTCACTCACTTTAGTTGGACCAGACCAGTGCTGGCGGGATGCTTGTGTGACTACTTGTGTATGTTCACCTTGTGTGTGCAATTCTCTCCTTGCTCTCTTGCCGGACATGTTTTGATATCGTGGCATACGTTGTTCATTTTTTGTTGTGGATGTATGTAAACCAAGTCAGTGCACATTCCCATTAGCTCAGCTTGGTCAACCGTCGAAGTCTGGTTTAAGTTTCCTGGCTCAGTCGGCTGTTGATTCTAAAGATACTCGAAACCGACCATCCTAGTTTTCTCGGTTCAGTTTGTTGTAGCAGTTTGCTAATGTTGCTCAGCCTGACATACTGAGCACCCTGTATCTGTTGTCCTGACCCGAGAGAGTACTGCATTTTTTCTCTCTCTTACACTCTCACGAGCCTCCTTTCAATGCCCTTCTACCTCCTGACCCAGATTGTTATCCTCGTCCACTTCTCACCGTCTTTACTGCATAGTTTTTTCTGTTTAACTGGCTGGTGGGACTGAATTATGTATTCCGGACTGGTTGACACCCACGGGGTACACTAACATGCAGCTGTCCAAAATCTTACTGGGTTTATCGACTTTTGAAGTACAGTCGTGAATATCCAACCCAACCCTATTCCCCCTAAGTGTTTATCCCCGCATATTCTACCTCTTTTGTTTCTGACCGTTGACTGGACCGTTGACCTGGATGATTTTTGTTTCATCGCGTCAACCTGTTGGTTGTGCGAATAGCTAGTTGCCTTTGATTGTACTTTGCCTGCGCGATGCGTGCATCACTCTTTTGGATTTCGTCTTGTCTCCTTTGTGTGTGCGTGTGTGTGTGTGTGTGAGAGAGAGAGTGAGTCTGTTGACTGTTCGGAAGAACTCTGTTAGGTATGAATGTCATTATGTGATCATGGTTCGCCTTTAGCCTGTTCGGTGCACGATTGCAATTCATTTCCCAGGAACGGTCCGCCGATCGAAGCTGTTGAGTTTGTCTAGTTATTCACTTTGACAGTTTGTTTATTGGTACTGTGGCATTGTGATCCAATCTTGTTTTGATTATTTAGGATCGTTGGCTTATGGCTACACGTTGCTCAGCCTCTTCGTGGAAAATCGTACGCCAGGCATATCTGTTTATTTGGTTGATTTGCGTTTTTCTCGATCATGTCAGTATAGTTGGTCAACGTATGCCAGCCGTATGGCACCTGTTGAAACGGATCTGCATGTTAGTTTCTTTCTAATTTGCCCATGTTATCTATGACCATCATACAGTTGAAGTTGGCTGTACTTATGGACTCTGTACCATGTTGACGGAAGGAGAGAGAGGAATAAGCTACCCAGTGCGTCGCACTTACGCCAGGTGGCTTACGGCTGAATCTTCCATTAGAGCGTGATACCCCAACTGGTTTGTTAGTTCTCGTGGATCTTTTGGTGCACGTGGTCAATCGGAGGGTGAGCTTACGGTCAGTTTCATGTATCGTTACAACTCCTAGATCCGGGGCGTCTTTTAAACTTGCAAAAACGAGGATAATTCAATTCCTTCTAACGATTCTTAACTATGCTAATGGTCTTGATGATCGTACCTGTCATCATCAGCCTCGTCATCAACGTAATTCTTAATGCTCAACTATCATACAAGTGTGTGTGTAAAAGAAGTAAGACCTGAACTAGAATTAACAATGGGATTAGGTGGAATTTAATACCCGTCAGAATACTTGTTGAAAAGTGACTACTAAGAGCAAAAAAGTCTTCTCTCACTCTCCACACGAACAGTTCCGGAGCACTTGGATAGTTGTGCTTGAAGAGCAAGTGCCAATATTGTTTTCCAACGAACGAGGTTAGTTGATGCATTCGGAAGGTTCGCTGCATTGTAAACCACTTCTCCATCGATGGGTTTATTGATCCGAACGCCGTTGAGCACGTAGGACCCCGTCGATTTGAAAACTTGTGCTGTCAGTCAGTCTTTTGGACACAACAATCATTATTGTAACGGTGAAATGACTGTCAACCTATTTTTTGCTTGGCATGGTTGAAAGCAAGTTGCAGAGAGGTGACGAGGTGGCTGAATGGAGTGATAAAATTTCATGTTCTTATGAGTATGACTGTTTCATCTCATTTTTCCGGGGATTTTTCTCAAGGCCTGAAGGGCGGATGTGAGAATGAGCATCATCCATGAAGGCATGAGCGTGAACAACAAAAATTCAAAAGCCCGTACAGTGTACTACTGGTAAAAGTACTTTCCTTTCTGAATCGTTTATTTTTGCGCTCCACTTTTTGTCTCGTTTTCTGTTTGCTTATTGTTTGCCTTGTGGTGTCTAATTGGTGCTCGGTCTGATTTTTGACGTGTGTAATATTGATATGTAATATCGCTTGCGCACGTGCATGTCAGTTTTGGGCCGTGCTCATGGGTACTATAACTTAATCTGCTGTTTGATCTGTTCCCTGGTTTTCCATGAGGATAACTATGCTTGCTTATCGACACTCACTTCGGAGTGTTGGTCTAGTATACCCATAATTGATTACCTCAGCTCTTCATGTGATCCGATATTCGTGAGAATCAGGCACCAGCGTGTAACAAACGCCTGACACTATATTCCATTTTCATGTATTGACTGTGTATACCGTACTTTTGAAGTGTGCCATTTAATGTGCGATGGACGCAAAATGATTTTTGCCGTTTCCTGCGTCTTCACTAGTGCAGCGCTCAAATATTTGTATCTACGATTAGGTGAGTACACAATGGAATATGATGGAATGGGTGTTTATACTCTCTTACTTTTATTAAACCCTTCAGTACCTGCAGTCGATGTACCTGTACCCAAGAAGGCACCCGCTTCCGCTCCAGAGGCTTCGAGTAAAGATGAAAAGGGCTTAGCTATTCAGTTGTCGCCCACCCTGATATTTTCTTCATTCGCCTGCCTGCTCGTTCGTTTAGTGCCGCCGAACTAGTGAGGACGCCATGTGACACTACGCCTTGCATTCACTTGCAAACCATTTCGTTCACCCTGACGTTTTGTTTTACATTGTCTAACACACTCAAGCGATACCTGTCCGGTTGCTTGGATCCCACTTCATGTGTTTGTTACGACTGAATCCACAACGCACTGAGCGTTCTGAATGAAGTCGTGAGTTAGGTCGTTCTGTATTGAACACGTGACCTGTTTGTGCACATTATCGGTTTTATTGTCGTTAAACTTTTGTGGTTGGGTCTTTTTACTTTTCATCCGACTACTTCAAGCGTTCACTGGACGGAATTAAGAAATATGCGATTGCAAGCCTTTCTATCTTCGTGACAGATCCAGTCATAGAAACCGAGCCTGCGCGTTAGAATGTTACGTGCAATTTATCTCTTATACCTAGCTTGTTTCAGCTTCTGTCTACAACCACTTTTCAGCGCTTGCCTTGTACCCTGATAGGTCGAGCTAATAACACTGGAAGCTGTTTCGTAGAATGAAGTGAAGTAATCTCATCTCATTACGGAGTAAAGGCATACACAAGATGTCAAATGATGGCATGTTTTGTTAGTATAGAAAACGTTCTTTGTGAACGTTTGTACAGCGTCCCTCTTTGTTTGAATGCCGGAATGCTGTTATCACGTTTTGTACAGTTTCTAAGAAATTCAAATTGTCATTTATGACAAATAGGTGAAATCTCTCTGCACATTGAGTTACATTCGGTAATGCAATCGGCTGGTTCGTGTGAGCCCATTCAGCAGTTCCATGTGTAATCAACAGTTACAGACCGCTTTGAGGTGAATGAAGTGATGTCACAGCACAGTGCTTCTGTGAGCTGTACGCAAGTTAGTAGAATTCGTTGGAAGCCTATATATCAGACAATGCATAGTGCGCTTATGTGCGTCTGAATCTGTGTTGTTCGATTTAGAGAGGAGTGTGGCATCTCTAGACATTTTCAGTCTAAAATTAAGTGACAACAGGATTGCGATTGAATGTTAAAGAACAGACCGAAACACGGCCCATGAAGCATTTCGCAAGCTCACTTGTGCATGCAATAAGCAATGACTTACTAACAGCAAGTGTGGGACCGGACGTATCGCCGTTTCGTTGCTATGGCCAAATTGCTTGAAGACTCAGCTCCGTGTTTCCTGTGTTCGTGTCGATTATGTTTCTAAATTCGTCGACTGGCGGACTCTGACAGATGGTACCAGATCGGACGCACGCGGACAAATAAAGAGTTATCTGTGAGTAAGGTACCTCTTTTGATGCTAAGACTTTTGAGAGTTTCTCCAGAATTGTTAGGTAAAAGCATTTCATCATAGGATATCGGAGCTAATGGTTGATTTTGTCTGGATATGGTGGCGAGTAGGATGTCACAACACCCTATGGCTCTCCGTTGCATCTCCACAAACCATGGGCGACAAACTTGGATATCCCAATCAAGATGAGGGCGCGCCATCAAGTTGAACGCAATTAAAGAATTATTTCAGTGAAGCGATCCAAACGCCGAATTCGCTGTGTTAGTCACCAATAATGCACTTCTGGGAGTCATGTTGAGGTTATTAAAATAATTGTCCTGGGTTCTGTCCAAGTATGACGGTATCTAGCTTTTCGCTTCCGGGAAAGCATTTGGTACTGTCCGAATGAGGGGAGTGCATTATTTCACGTTTGGTCGTGTTGATTGAATTCAAGCTGTCCGTGATGGTTTATTACAAAATGTTCCATTCGTTCCGCAGTTAAATTTTCCTTGTCACGCTATTCACTACTCTGATCATCTAATATTATCAAGATGAAATACTAACGGTAGCCGCATGTGGCCGCAACCAACTATCTGAGAATGTGCAGTTGACTTTGGTCTTGGGGTGACGATTTTAAAGGTAGTCGGTGAGCCACAGGAGTAGGGGATTTTCTGTAGTGTTTTGAGTGATTTACTAGGTCGAAGGTTTTTGAAAGGCCCAGGATGATAACGGTGAACAGCTTTTCCTAATCAACCAATTTCATTCCCATTGGTCCCATTGGGGATCAAATCAGTGTAAGACTGGTACTGCGGTCGCATCTGGAAAGTAGTATATCTAGGATGATAAATTTCAATAGAGACCACTGGTTAAGATTCTATGCTTCATTCTGTAGGGCTTGTCCGACTGAACGTGCGCGCTGGGCTATCGTAGGTGGGCCTCGACGTCCCTTCTGATCAAAATGCTGTCCTTTTCAACAGGACCCGGGCTCTGTACTCGTAGACTTTAACCAGATGATGCCGCGAAGATTATATCGAGCCCGACAAAATCGACGGAGAGGGTTTGCGTTGGGCGTGGCGTGCTTCAGACTTGCTATTTGTCGGTCATGTTTTTCGTGTGATAAGTCTAACGTACAGGGACATTCCCATGCAAGCAACGGCTGTCCAAACCAACTCGACGTATATTGGTGCGGTATAAAGAAGGGTACAATAAGGTACAGCACAATTTCGGTAGACAACGGAAACACGTGCCACCACGGTCATGTAGGTGTGAAGTCATAAGGGATGAGGGAAGGGACGCAGTAGGCTACCTGAGCCGTGTAGACGCGCGGGCGCTTCAAGGTTACGTAGCTAGAATGACCGGAAGGTATGCTTGTATACAGTGGACTGATCAACCAGTCTTTCAAGACGCAATGACCATGGTTCATCACAGGTCTGCCAAAGATGGACGTCACCAGACCGGCCTCACTTTGAGCCTGTGCCAGAGAAATTGACAGTAGAGCATCCACATTACGTAGAAGGTGGACTATTTGGGAAATAGCAATCGAACACCGACCAAGTGTTCAAGCTTACAATTTTGAAGAAGTGTAAACAGTGCAAAAAGTAGTACTAAGGTGTCATTGACATCACTACAGTGAACTGTGAATCACAAGCTGGAACATATCCAGTCAGTGCTGTGTGTCCCAACCTGCGACCAGTCTTTTCTTTAGGATATTTAATGAATGTTAGTACACAACCGCACATTTGCGCACCAAAAAAGTCATCCCTTATGGGAACAAAGCTGGAAGTCGTGCCTGATCGAACGTTCGGTGATGGACTTTTTGTACTGTATACCTCAGTGTATAATTCAGCGCAGAGCTCCTATAACTGTTGCTTACCCGTTCGAGATCACTTGATATAAGTCGCAATGGACAGGAGAGATGTCGATTGGCTGAAATTGGCGTTTGTTTCTAACAGTTCAATCACACATGTGACGCTGATTTTGCGCACATTCACCACCAACAGCAAACAAAGGGTTTGACAGATACGAATCGCGTAACACTGCCCACGTTGCGGCAATTCCCTTTTTGACCTTAATTTTTCGGTTCATACTAACCGAAGTTACACCGTTGTACCGATTGTTCCGGAGGTGTGCATTCAGTTAAAAATAATCCAGAGCTTGTCCACAAAACAGGCACCGTAATCGAGTTGGGTCAACGAACAGCCCCAATACATTGCTGTGAGCGCAACCAGACCGGCAGGCGCTCGAGTGTACGCGTATTTCCGATCAAGTCATTTGGCTTCCCCAACTCGGTGTTTCGGCTGCCACGGTCGATAACTTGGTCGCTGAGACACGTCTCCATAAGCGTGTCAGCGTTCGAAAGACTGCTGGCCTGGGAAACAAATGGGCGGATTATGCTACCACGATAATTTTTTCGTCGAACGATGGATACTAGAAAGCTACATTCATGAACGACAGATTTACAGACTACTAAGTCTGAAGGAAAACCAACAATTTTCCAATAGAACCTGCGGCACGTCTTGCAGTGTTTTTAGGTTTACCAGTCATCTGTGGACTAACGTCACATACCGTAGCCATACTGCTAAAACGAAAAGCGTGGCTTGGCATGTTACAGTTTTGTAATCTTGTTGTTGAGCTGTGTCGTTCCATCACTTGAAATGTTTTATTGGGACATTTTATTAATGGATGCCATGATGTTATCTTCGTGTGCATTTCTCCACACTTTTGAGGTTGAAACGACGTTATACTCTAACGAATTCTACACCACGATCTGAAAATGTGATCTGTTCGTAACGGGGATATCTACAGACTTGCCATGTTTCGCTATCGTTGTCTCCGTCTATCAGTCGAAATCGGAGAGGGTGATCGCTCGAGGAACACGACGTTCAGTTCAGCGCGTGTGCAGTCGCAAAGTGTCTGGTGGCACGGATACATTACTTACTAAGATTGTTTTATCAGTTTTTATTGGAATTTGAAACCAAGCAGAAGGGATTCTAGTACACATTATCCTTTAAAAGTTGTTCTTGTAGGTTATTTGAGCCCATCTATCGGATTTGGTTATAACAAAATGACACTTGTTCCCGTTATACGAATCGCATTCATTGAACTCACATACTAGAAACGTTATTCTGGACGGCATCATCAAGCATTCAAATGCACACTAACATCCACAACCGACCTAGATACTTTGTTTAATTGTAATCTATCCAGTTTTCCTGTTTGATTCTCCCTGCTGCATGAATTTCGTTCTTTTTTCGGTATCAATCTTTAATGACGTGTAGGACGGCGGCTTGGAGCATAATACGCAAGGATCAAGCGGTTTGTCATTTGTGACCAACAGAACGGAATCGACAATGTTCCAATGTAAGTTGAATGGCTAGCAGCTCGAAAAAACGTTAAAGGCATCCGAGCCGGATTTTCACCTATCCGTTCTCATCAGGCCTGTACGTCTACTGCTAACATAAGATTAGAGCTCGGGCCACCTTGTGACAGTCCAGTTTTACGCTAGACGAAGCAGCCATGCATGACGTGGATTAGCACAGTGTCAGGAAATTAGCCTTGAACTGAGAGCAACATTGAGCCGTTTTGGAGGTACATTTTCATGCGTACGACGCATATCTTGTCTGCACGCATTTTGAGAACAACTAGCAATACATCGATTGTCGCGCAATTGGAAACAAGATTTGGAGTATAACCCAGTTCACGGTAATCGCAACTAAAAAGCTTACCAAAAATAGGAATTCGAGTTGGGCTAGAGAACGGCTCCGAAAACACCACTGTAACCACAACCATCCTAGGTAACACTGAGATATAGGCGTATTTCGGGTGGAGTCGCTCGGCTCCATCGTCTCGGTGTGTTGGCCACAATGGCCCGCAACCGATAGCACCGGACCGTTGACAAACATTTCGGTGTTTGAAAGGCAATGCAAGGATGGGAGCCAACATGCATCAACGAGTTCAAGTGGACGAAGTAAAAGTGCGACGATTGCCTGATGGGGTATGCTATCACGATTATTTTTCCATCAAACGGTGGAAAACCAAACAACTGTATTCATGAACTGGAGAGACGTGCGGATTAGTGGAAAGTTAACTGAAAAACTACAATTTTCCCAAGGAAATTAAAGCATTTCGTGCTGCGTTTGTATTTTCACAGCACCATTTGTGAGTTCAGACGCATTGCTATATGCCCATGTTGCCAACATGCTAGGAGACGCATAGCATTTCGCAATTTTTCGACCGCCTATCAATTTCATGATAGTAAGTTTCGTTGTCCCTTTATCCACGTGGGACATTGACTGATCCTTAAAAATGCATATGACGAGAAGCATCATATTCGATTTTGTTTTATGAGAACCAGGTAGTGATAATGGAACTTACTTCTGTACACCACAGATGATGCGTACGTGGAATACGGATATCACTGGTTCCCATTAGCGATAAACAGTTATATGTCCGTGAAGCACGCTTACTTCAAAGTTTTTACCAATCATGTTCAAAATGAGGAGTTACATCAGCGTAAGGCATGTCATACATAGACCAGGAGGTTACCAAAACAGTAGGTTTGCTCATATTCCGTGCTTCACTCAGAGCTGTTTGAAGCCAACAAGTCTACGAATCCACCAGTTACCGCTAAAAATATACTGTTCTACCGACAATCCAACACTATTGTCAAGTAGAGAAATGGAAGGAAACCACTACGATATACATATTTACAGAAGATGTTGGAAAGATTGCTAGTGGTTCAGCTAGCACGGAAGCACCATCTTTGGACTTGGTAACCTCGTCCGTTGCCAAATAGGCTCAGAGGTTGCGTTGCATTTCAACCTTATGGCTGTTTTGAGTTACTTTTCGGACGAATCAGCTCAGACGTTCATCGGTCAACAATGCCGAGTATTTAGTCCTTTCCGTTGAACCCCACATGTAAGATGATTCACGTTTGTCCGCATTCAACTACCGAGGCTCCTATAATGAGAATCTTGATATGAGCAATATTTGAGTACGCACTATGCACATTGCAATTCGTAGTGTTACAATACTCGAAACCAAGGACTTCCAATAGCTGTCGAAATCGAACTCGAGTTGAAACTTCCCTCGTGTAATAAGGGGAGGACTTCAGAGTGGTTGCAATAAACGGGTGTTATTCAGGACAAAAGAACCTGGTTTTATAGATGTACACCACTCTCAAATAAGTCAGCCTACCAGTGGCTGATCACAATGGCATATACAAAGTCACAGGCTGTAAACTGATTGGTGCAACACAGAACGAAAAATGTGGCAAATAACAGGAGACGTGACATTGAAGCTGTTCTTCCAATTCTGATATGGTGCTCTAACATGACTGATTGGTTTCTTACTAGATTGCCTGTTGTGTCGGGGTTTGGAGAAACAATCACCACACAATCTTGAGCGGGCAGATGGGTACTATTTTAGGGGCTGTTTTTTTGACAGTTCGCAGGATACCGGTGAAATGTAGCCTGTCGATGTATGCGATCCATCAGTTCTTGCAGGTTGTGAACAAATCCCGTTGTAACAGACGTTTTCATCAGCCTAATAGGAGATTTACAGGTAACCGATCTCGCATCTATACGCTTTGTGTTAAACTTACCAATAGTCTTCACCACACCTCCACTGCAAGCCATTTAAGCATGGACCAGTTCAATACGCTGTTTGGTTGTCAAACTACCGACACATCATCACCTTACTCGCGTTTCAGCAGTATGATCTGGTTCCAATGTGATATCGTTCGCATCCTGCAAGAATCTTCAGCAGCACGTCGTGGGAACGGGCGGTCGCCGTTTTCATTAGTTGAATTAATGCCATGGGGTCCGAGGGCTCCCGGACAGGCCACAGAATCACATGCAACTCGCGCGCTGAAGTCGTTCAGCACAAACAGTCGGTCACCTACCGATGTAGAGCTGACCGTCACAGTAAGCTGATCAAAACGATGGTCTTGGCATCACCGGTGTGTCACACAGTTGGGCTATAAACATTAAGAAAAATTTTAAACTTACCCCCTTGAATCACATACGAATGCACGTGATTCAAGGGTTGATGTGCGGATCACCCATCGTCGAGGAACTGATTTGGTCGGTGACTGCGAAACAAACACCGTGCTCCTGAACACTGCCTGCCGGTTAACCTATCCAGTGGAACGTGTACCTAGCATTTTCTTCCAGCAGCTTATCGTGGTCTGAGAATCCTACTTCCCACGGGGATGTGACCGATACCGCAACGGCTCAGTCCCACGTACATTTAATGTTCTACGAGCACGTATCAGACCGGCATGTGAAACCTCAGATTGGGTCTCTCAGTTATCTGACCTGTGAAACAACAGGATATGGGACTTTTTTGAGGGGTCTTACCGGGATCCAACGTCTCAGAGATCTGACTTACTTGGCAGTGGAGGACTAACCAAGCCAGGGAGTGCAGTGACTAAGACATTGGCCACTCATTCAAACAATCGCTGAGTTCCACAGATATATCGTAAGCTACACTGAGCTAATGTGCAAGCAGCCGCGGCCAGTCGTTGGGTGTTTGGAGTAATTTTTGTTTGGTGGTACATTTTCCAGCACCCTTTCTCCCTACGAGAAAGACAGCACTGTTACAACCACATATGTGTTTTTTCTTCAGACCCTGGGTTCTTGTCTCACGCAGTCAGTACAGTGACGCAAACCTGTGAGCTTGGCTCCTTTTTGTCAGACTGCTCCCCTTTGGCCTGTCCGACGTGGCACAACCTGGAAAGACCGAAGTCCCAATCAGCTTAGCCCTCCACGTCGATGCAGAACACAAGACCCCCCTAACACACCACTGTAGCACACGTCAGGGTTCCAATATAAAAAAACAGAACGAACTGGTTGCCTAAGGGCCAGTCATTATCATCATAGACAGCAATACATCAGTGGTTCACACTAATGCTTAACTGCCACACAACCATGAAGAAAAAGCAAACCCTATAAAGGAAGAGATAGAAGGAGAAAAGNCTCGTCATATGCATTTTTAAGGATCAGTCAATGTCCCACGTGGATAAAGGGACAACGAAACTTACTATCATGAAATTGATAGGCGGTCGAAAAATTGCGAAATGCTATGCGTCTCCTAGCATGTTGGCAACATGGGCATATAGCAATGCGTCTGAACTCACAAATGGTGCTGTGAAAATACAAACGCAGCACGAAATGCTTTAATTTCCTTGGGAAAATTGTAGTTTTTCAGTTAACTTTCCACTAATCCGCACGTCTCTCCAGTTCATGAATACAGTTGTTTGGTTTTCCACCGTTTGATGGAAAAATAATCGTGATAGCATACCCCATCAGGCAATCGTCGCACTTTTACTTCGTCCACTTGAACTCGTTGATGCATGTTGGCTCCCATCCTTGCATTGCCTTTCAAACACCGAAATGTTTGTCAACGGTCCGGTGCTATCGGTTGCGGGCCATTGTGGCCAACACACCGAGACGATGGAGCCGAGCGACTCCACCCGAAATACGCCTATATCTCAGTGTTACCTAGGATGGTTGTGGTTACAGTGGTGTTTTCGGAGCCGTTCTCTAGCCCAACTCGAATTCCTATTTTTGGTAAGCTTTTTAGTTGCGATTACCGTGAACTGGGTTATACTCCAGATTTCGTTTCCAGGTTCTTAGTTGATCGTTACCACGAGGCAAGGATCATGCATAGTCCGTTGAGAACAGAACGAATGCTGACTCAAATTATGGGAGCAGAACGGTGCTCATCTGCTACCTCTAATTCCTTTTTCAGAGACGGTCGAATTTAATGAAAACTGATGTCTACAGTACAAATTTAGCATTCTGAATCAACATGATTGCAGTCCATTATGGACCAGCCATGTAAACAGTGTTGATTTCGTGTATGACCAGCTTATTTTTTCGAAATACCTTGCTTCCACCTAATTTTTTTACGCTTTGGTTAAGCATACGGCAATTCACTTAACAAGCAGCTGGCACTGGCGGGATCAACAGTCGTCCTAACGAGCAATCATTTCTTTCCTGAATAACCCAGCGTCTTCTGTTGGGCTGAATGAGTCAATCGCAGGCAGGACAATGGAAATAATTCTGCTGATTGCGCCAACTACTGACTGCGTGGATTTTGCTTAAATCGATGACTGAGTTCTACGTGGGTCATCCATCGTGCTTAATCGTTGTATGCTTAAGACGTATGCAGTGATCCATCAACTATGAAACAAAAAACACCTTGGTCGAGGTTCAGTTGACGATCAGAAGCAAGGGTGAACACATGGGGTTGGGGGTAACTTGGGTGTAATTTTCATGTTTGAACTTTAAAAGTATGTAAAATAATACCGGTGAAACTTGACTCGATGTATGGTCCGGTGTCAACGTATGCATTTTTAGACCGTGATCCAGACGCCATTCTAGTGGAAGAAGACCTACCCAGGCGTATCAACGTCTCAGGCTCTCATTCCACCCTATCGGTCGCAACTGTGAATGGGTTAACCACCGCTCGTTACAAGAATCTCCGTCTGAGACATGTCCCCTTGAATGGGCAAGAGACGGTTGACATAAACAATGCTTGTCCATTGACCGGTCTACCCATGCGATCTGTGGAGGAAGCCCAAAGATGATCGCACCCGAGAGATTTTCCGTTCGGTAGGGTTCACGATGCAGAAATGAACATCCTTATCGTGACGTGCCCAAGGCCCATTGGGTCATGGGCAGGAAACTTGGAAGGTGCGAACAACCTTACGCAGTCAGATGGTTAATTGGTTGGTCTGTTAGCGATCCCCTGTAAAGAAAGCCGCGAGAGATTGCATCTGTCATGATGGGACTAATCTGACAGATATAATCACCAGGTTGTACAACGAAGAGTTCGGCGAAACCGTGGCACCCGAACCCCCATGTCGTGGGAAGACGCGGCAGTCCTATCGACCGTGAACATTTCAGTGGAATTAGTCGATGGGCACTATAAATTTCTTTCCCAATGGCGGAATGAGACGATGTTCTGGGCAATAATTATGCATTGGCATCAAGAAGATTGTCATGCCTGAGCAAAAGATTTCCACGGAACGAAACCTTGCGTTTGCATTACAATGTGGTCATTAGCGATCGGATTGATAAGGATTACGTAGAAGAGGTTCCTGAATAGTAGCTTGAGCCATCTACTCCAGACGGTGGTGGCTGCCACATCATTCCGTGGTGAACCCTAAACAACCGGACAAATTACGAGTTATCTTTGATTGTGCGGCCAAGTTCCAGGGACACTTACTGAACGGTAGACTTCATCAGGGATCGGATGTGACAGTTAAGTTTGTAAACGTGATACTTAAGTTTCATGCGGAACCTATTGCCGTTGTAAGAAATATTGAGGAAATATTAATGCAAGAGAATGCCCGGGAAGGATCGCGGATCGTTCAACTCTCTCTGGTGGGCAGATGGCAATTTGGACGTACAACCTAGGCGGTATTAAATGAGAGTGCATCCATTCGAAGCTAAATCCTTCCGGTTCAGTGGTAACTTCGCCCGACGACAAACAGTTGACGAGTATCACGACCCTTCTGATTAGACGATCAAGAGAGCAGTAAAGAATAAGTTCTACGTCGACCATCGTCCCCATGTGACGGCGATATTTTGGTGTCGCTAAGCGGTTCGTAAAGCAAGTTTGTGGTCTGCTTCTGAAAGAAGGTTTTCAGCGGAGGAGGTGGGTTTCGAACAGCAGAGAAGTGTTGGACATTAACCTCCTCTTAGGTCCTGCCAATCCTCTGCGTGAAATTCGAAATAAACCCATACCGCTTGGGCGTATCCCGGTTGTTCAGTGGGATGCAGAAACCGATTGTTCTATGCTGAGCTTCTTCTTACCAGATAAAACGATCACCAGAAGACGCCTGTTTACTTACCTGTCCACTTTGTATGATCCTCTAGAATTTGTCTCGTTATGGTTAATACTGGGGAAACGTTTACTGCAAGTACTGTTTGAAGAAGGTTTGGGTTGAGACGATCCCCGTTACTGCTGGCAACCAACTTAAGTGGGGATATTGGTACAATGACCTGCGCAGCCCAAGCGGTCTGCATTTTCGCCGCTGTATTCGACCTTGCAAAACCGTCGTTTCGAAGAGCCCGGAATCGCACATCTTCTGTGGTGCATTAGAATTTGGTTACGTCGTCCTGGCCTATGTGTGCTTCTGCAGCGCAAAAGTGGAGCGGGGTTCATCACTGTTGCTCTACAAGTCCAGAATAGTTCCACTGAAAGCTACTTCTCTTCCCTGACTGATTCGATATAAAATTTTCGCTACCGTAGACGAATCCACCGAAGTGCAGCTGACGTGACCATCAGCGCAGAGAAACGTGATCATAGTGAACGAGATCTCTGTCTTGGGTGCTCAGTTTTTTGAGCTGGTCTAAGCTTCTGAATACTGTAGCCTGGTTGTACAGATTCAAGTCATACTGACCTTTCACAAAGTATCGACAGAATGTCACAGTTAACAAAGGTTACTTGAAATTAGTTGAAAACCAGCCTGCTGAAAGAGACATCAGAAGTCTGTGCCTTCTGGAAGAAGGAGTGACCAGAAAGGATGTGTGTAACCGGCACCTTGTCCGCATCGATAAAGCAAGGTGTGAGTCATTGATAATGGTTTGTGACTAAACGTGCTTTTCCGTGTGAGACACTCGAGGAGCTTAAATAGCGAGAGTGATGAAGGACGGCTTTCACTGAACTCTAGTTCCTTGGAGTTGGTGTCGCGCCCTGAGCCTAGTGTACTTCGGGTTTGAGGTCTGTTGATCTAGCAGCTAGTCAGGTTGGGAACCAGAGCTGAGCGGAATCGTCTTTCCAGAGGCATACTTTAGTCGTGTTCGAATTTTGTGGCCCCAATATACATTTTTAAAGTTCAGTCGTGAAAATCCGACTCAACCCTATTCCTCTCAAGTGTTTATCCCTGTATATTCCACCTCTTCTGTTTCTGACCGTTGACTGGACACTGACCTATATGTTTCTTTGTTTCATCGCGTCAATTTGATAGTTGTGCGAACAGCCGGTTGCCCGTTATCGTACTTTGCTTGAATGGTGCGCGCATCCCGACCTACACTGCTACCTTGACGAGGTGGTCGGGCTTGTGTACTGTTCTGATCCGGCGGACTGTGCTGACTAAGACTAGGGTCCTTCCAGGTGAAACCTTGTCAAACAGGCCAACGGGGATCAGTCAGACGAAAAGCAGTTACACTCATAGGATTGTATGTCGCACTAATGACCGCGTAGGAGTGTTTAGATAGTGAGGCACGATCCCATGGGCATACAGCAGAATTATTTTTATAGTTGCGGCACTGCTGTCTTCCGTATCAGGAAGAAGGGGGTTAGAAAAGGTGTCCTCAAACAGAGAGCACTCCGATCGCCCAACGGTTGACCGTGACCGCCGGCGTATTATCCAATACGGTCGAAAAACATCAAATATCTCTCAAAAGC
>QNGE01000697.1:128395-150454 GCA_008508345.1 Paragonimus westermani | reverse complement strand
GGGTGGGTGGCGGTGTACCAGAAATGGTACGTTTTTCAGGAAGAGATGCCAACCATCTTCCAACCCCCAACCTGGAGGACCAGGAGACTGTGGTTTGTCAGACCTCTACCTGTTGGCCTGCCTGGTATGAGTAACTCTGTCCAGTTTAGCCCAAAAGGTCATGGAGATGCGCAAGCCGTCACACCACGTCAAGGTCCAGTCTCATCGTGACGGCCAACACCAAAATCCCGGTTGGATTCCAGTCGGGAAGCCCGGTAAGGGTAACAGAGATCAATGTTCGAAAATATCCATTGAAGTCATGAGAACGACAAAATAGCAAACAAGACGTGCTCTCTGTGTTTGATCATCAGGCTAATTATAACACAATAAGTAGGAAAACAGTAGCTAGGAGAAGCCAGAAAAAACGGTCACTATAGGTTACGGACGGCGTTTGTTATAGTCAGTCAATCACTGTCGGTAAGACAGATGCCTTTCAGACAGTCTATCGAGGGCCAAGAGATCCATCAAAAATGGTCAGATTCTGAATGCTGACCGTTGACGAGACCATTTGCATCCGACTGCGCAACCCTGACCTCTGCGCTCAAAAGAAGTTCGTGCGGACGCCCAATCTCTCTTGGCCCACACTAAATCAACTCCACAATTTAGAAAAGTGATTGAGTAACTGTTAACGAGCCCTCCGTCCATAACCTTCATTGACCGTTTTTCCCACTCGTTCTAGTTACTGTTTTCATATTTATTGTTTTAATTAGCCTGTCGAACAAACACAGAAAGCAAGTTTTGAAAAACAATGTGTAGCGAACAAGCTCGTTTTCAGTGATTCATCATCAGGCTAAATACATCACATTTATATCACACATTTCACGGGAGAATCCATGTCTTCATAACTCTACATCAAGTCATGGGCTGCCCACCGGTGCTATGTCCGCAGCTACAGCCTGGAGGTGAAATACGTATCCGAACAACACCAGGAGATGAAACCACTCTGTGAAGCTGTCCGTTCACAACACACTTTACTGACCCGAACAGTTATTTACAAGGTGTTGCCACTACATACGGACATTATTCCACATACAACGGTTGCCAAAATTGGGTAACCTACGGACTTCATCGATGTAGAAAGGGCAGGTGTTGTGACCCTACAGCGGTACATGCAGTATATGCTATTCTTCGACGAGAGTCTGATAGGCTAGAGTCAGACACCTCAAACCAGTGGAAACTAACTGAGCTTTAACGTAACTTGAGGAAACCTCCTCAACACCAACATCACTAGCTATGTTACAGCTTTCAAAGTAAACAAAACACTCGACTGTCACTACTCCGAGGTGGATACAGGCACAAGTTCCTGCCATTCCTAAGGGAGACCTTGCACTTCGATGGAGCAAAAGACGTACCATGTTGTGGCGCATTAAGCACTAAACGGCTAACGGGCCACGTGCATTAATGCCAATCAACACGATACAGTCGGTACAGACCAGACCTACGATTCTACTTCCTGAGAAGCGTCATGTTACCACTAATGAGACTATCCAAAGCATCGTGCAGGGCATCCTTGACTGTACGCACCAATCAAGATCAGTCTAATTAACTTGTGCAACAAGGAACTTGACTCGGACAGAAGCACATACAAAGGATAGGCGGTATGCTTCACTCTATACTTTCGGAAACTGAAAGAAAAGCAGTGCATCAAGCGAATTAGCGGACTTACTGCAACTAGAAGCCCAAGAAGAGGTACGGCACAGGCGATGGTGAACACCCAGGCGATCGGGCTTGGAGCTCGGCGCTCAGGTGCCCGAAACATATGCTCGATCTCTGGTTTCGCTTTGGTCGGCCCCGTTCCGATTAACGAACTCGGTCCGAGTGAGCGTTTCATGGCTGCGACGGTCGGGGTGCGTTGACGTGACACGTCGTTCATTTCAGCCAGCCGTCTGGCAGTGTCTGAACCCGGTTCACCAGTAAAGTGTAGATTAACGTCGGCCTGTATGAGGGGTGGGTGTATGCATAACTTAGAGATGAACAGTGAAGAGATCGAGGGGTTAATGACTAGAAAAATAAGACAGGCCTCCAAAGATTTCCACCTAGGTTAGCTACTTGTAAAAAGAATCAATGGCAAAGGGTACGCCACAGGTTATTCACACCAATTATACACACAGTGTTGATACAACTGTTTCTGAGATGACAGGGTTACCAGGATGCAATACCCATGCAAATAAAACTGAGTTAATTAGCTAATTTAAGACTCGCTGCTGAGGTCTACATATATATGAAGGGGAATCGGTCGTAGTTTTAAAAATTTGTCTAAAGGAAGCGTAGGTCGAAATCCCGGGTTGACTACTGGCCGGAGTCCGATCGGTGACTGGCTAATCCAGCCAGGAAAATCTAAAACAACGCATCTTACGTAAGTTAGGTTACAGAACCTGCTGAAAGAGTGCGACACATGTGAAATCTGTGATCAGTGGCAAGTAATGCTCAATTATATCTACTTGTCTTATCACCAGAGAGCAATACACCAGTGCTTCTCGGTGACGCTTAAATGCCACACAATCATAAAGAAAGCGAACCTTGTACAGGAAGAGGGAAGGAAGAAGAACGCGAAGAAAAGGAACCTAACCACTAAAAATAGTTAAGGCTATATTTAAACGTTCAACATCAACGTGCCTGCCTACAACTTGCAAACAAACAACCGAGCTGTAAGTGAAAGTGAGGCATCATCAACTTTCACTGTCCCGCGCCACTGAAAGCACTCACTTTAAAGATAACTTGGCCAAACAACGACACCATTCACACCACTGAGCTCGATTAGACGCCATCTGCGACCTATCAAGCCTCAGAGAGATACCTTTCTGTCACCCGAGGCGCCTTGGATTAGCGAAACCACTTAGCCCTAGACATACGCATCATCATCATCATCATCAGAGACAGCAATACATCAGTGGTTCGCACTAATGCTTAACTGCCACACAACCATCATGGTTGTGTGTGGGCTGAGATACTGCCAGGACGCCCAGAACTAGACAGGAAAACGATTAGGGTTGTCAACCAAAGCATTTGGCTCAATAGCCTGTACCGCAAGGCAGCGGGTGGGTGGCGGTGTACCAGAAATGGTACGTTTTTCAGGAAGAGATGCCAACCATCTTCCAATCCCCAACCTGGTGGACCAGGAGACTGTGTTTTGTCAGACCTCTACCTACTGGCCTGCCTGGCATGAGTGACTGTCGGTGTGGTGACCACACCGTCCAGTTCAGCCCAATAAGTTATCAAGATGCACAAGTCGTCACACCTCGTCAGGTCCAGTCTCGCTGTGACCGCATTTGGTGGCTTACTATGTCAGAATTTCGATGCGGATGAGTGGCGATCAAACAGGATGCGGTGATCAACGTCAACGAATGTGCAAAATCCGCTCGTGTCCACCGGCTACATTCGATTGAAACACTGCAGTCACCTAGCCGATCACGTCAAACAAAGAGTCAGTCGGTTTGAGTTGATGAAAAGCACAAATGGACGACCCCCGGGGGACTCACCATGTGCCATATAATTGGCTTAATGAAAAGTGTATCGCCTGCAATCAGTTCCATTTTGTATACGCCACCAAGATAGTCAAAATCGGCTGCCGAATGTTCCGGTTCCTGTGAAACGGGACAAAAAAGACAATAAGCAGAATGTACACTAACAGGGATTTAAAAAACTACGAAAAGGTGAGTCAAAAGATGATAACCACATTGAATGATAGTTTGAGAATGATTGGAGAGCAACAGACATCTAGTAACACGTGGGAAATCTGTGGACCTACATAACCTACTTTAAACAAAGCACATCATATGATAACGACTCCAAAACAGCGCATTGGCTGAACACTGGACTATTGTGTGGATCGGCCAACTTCGAACCAGATTACAGAAATTACGTTAACGCGACCAGATCAGACGTACGAACGGCATCGCTTTAGGTAAAATGTCTACAGGACCAGTGTTCAGTTAGACTAACGTATAACACCCACCAAGCGAAACTGGTAGGCTTTCGCATTCGCCACACCGAGGGCAGCGATCTCCGTGAATAGGAAAGTGATGGCCTGCTGCGTCTTCAGATGTGTCAACTGCATAAACATTTGATGAGCGGTGAGCGGAACTTTTCGATCGTGCTTGTCCACAAGACGAAGCGTGAGCGACATTTGATGTCCTAGGTCCAAATCGACAGCCCCATGTGCAGTCGGGGCCGTGTAACGTTGTCCAGGGTTGAGTCTGGAAAATTTAACGGGGGTAGGTAGGGTGAAACGTGAAGACCTCTGAGAATTTCATACAAACAGTAAGGAGATCAAAAGGGATTACTGGACGGAAAGGGCATGACAGACCGTCCACGAATACTACATTCGATAACGATGCGTAGAGAGGATCAACGACGAATGGTACTCCACAGGTAATTCAGTGTGTATTTTGAAACAACGCGTATGGCCGGAGAATAAAAGAAAATTGCATACAGTTACACAAAGAAAAATACAAATTCATTCGTATTTTTGCAACAGTTGGGTCAGTGATTCACTTGCATAAAAAACAACGAACACCATGTGCAACATGGGTTATTAAACCAATCAGACATCAGTACGTCAACCCCAACGCAAAAGTGAGTGCGAGATAATCATATCATCATCATACACAGCAATACATCAGTGGTTCACATTATTGCTTAACTGCCACACAACCATGAAGAAAAAGCAAACCATATATACATATATATATATATAGGAGGGAAGGAAAAAAGAAGGGGATGGGAAAGGACATAACTACTGAAAACAACTACGTCCATATTCAAACATTCAGCATCAAGGTGCCTACACCTTGCAAACAAACAACCGAGCTGCATGTGAGAGTAAGGCGTCATCAGCAAGAAAACTTCCTTACGACTTTCACTGCCACGCGTTATTAAATGCACTCACTTCACAGACAACTCGGACAAACAACGACAACATTCACGCCACTGAGCTCGATTAGCCGCCATCTCACCTAGAGTCCCCAGCCACCGACTCTGTGAGTCGCGAGGGCCCCAGCCCGGNGATGCAGCTTCCCAGGTATATAAACCAGTCAACAACCTCCATCACTACATTATCTAACATCAAATCTACGTGATCACAACAATCCTGCAGAAGCACTTTGCATTTTGAGGCTGCAAAGCGCATTCCGAAGTATTTAGTAGAACGCGAAATTGCGTCTAGCATTGCCTGTGCTGCTTGAAAGTTGTCAAACAGCGACACCTCGTCGTCAACATAATCATGATCTGTCAGTCTTTCATCATGTAGGAGGTCCACGCCGGCATCTTGTGAGTGCCGGAGACAATCCTCCATTATTTCGTCTATGACGAAATTAAACAAAAATGGTGACAGCGGATAGCCTTGACGTACGCCGCTCATGGTGCAGAAACTGTCGGACAGTTCACCGTAAACCCTAACCTGAGCTGAAATAATCATATAGAGCGTCATTGGAATGGTTGGAAGATTTGGTAATTCACACTTGCAATCAAAGATATGGGTGACGTTCAGCCAGACAAATGACATTGACCAACTGTACTTGACAAGAACAACCACGGCTATCAAAAGGAACCACATCTTTGCATATTAATGTAAGTTTCTTGCTTCTACATTGCGAAGTGTTCGTTACCATGTGTGATCACGGCGACCAAGCACGAATCCACAACCTTGAAATTGACAGTCGGGAGTCTTTACTGGTAAGCTATCATGGATTCACGTCGCTGTCTGGAAACCACGTTGACTTACCCAACCATTAGTGGTTCTGGCAAACAGCGCGACATGCGATGAACACTATGCTAGTACACGAAGTGCACAACCCAAGTACAACAGACTATGCGTTTCTGTCAAGTGAATAGGTGATAAGGTATTCCAATGTTTTTCAAAATAGAAATTGACAAGTGACGGCCTAGCTTTAACGATGCTCTCATGTAATTAGGGCATGTCAATGGAGACGACGATGGTCAAACACAGGAAGTCTGATCACATCCTTGTCACGATCAGTCCTTAGGAGATGGATGAAAGCAAACAAGTGGTGTGTGGAATTGGGAAATTTATTAAGCATAGCTTTAGCGAAATCGAAAGGAAATGTTTTGATGTCAGACCTTATAAGGAATATTGGCAGAAACTTAGCGACGATATCAGACAGGCAAGCACTGGAATGAACAAAAGTGGACATCCATCCGAAACCCAAAAAAAGAATTGGATGAGACTCGCAATCGGTTTGAACATCCCTAGTTATTGTAACCACGGTTGTGCCAGTGGACCCTTTCTTAGAGGAGCTATTCGAACACACCAATGTCCACCAACATTTTGTGCGTTGCAGTCGCCAACAAGTAAGATGAGAATGCAACCTAAGGTGGTAAGAGTTCATGGATTGTGGGAATTTGCAGCCCAGAAGTATTTTAACTGGAAATATGGAAACATACATTGGCCATTACCAAATTATTTATTACCTGGCATATTTGTCCGGTGTGAGAGCGACACAACTAGAGTAATCAAAGTCAGGACGAGCAAAATGAAACTGACAATCAGAAGAAACGACCAAAAGTACACAAGATGCTAACGTGTTCGATTCGATCTTCGGAATTCAAGATTGATCATCATCGGCTGCATTTACGTCTGCATATAGCTGAGAATGAGTCACCTAGTCAAGCGGTTGTGTATCAATACGAGGTCGTGGTTACTATTCACTGTGATGTAACAACCTCGCAAGATACCAATGAAAGCTTTTCCAAAATCAGGCGCGAAGATTTACATGGATCTGCCATGAGTTTTGTCATCAATTCTAACCGGTTGCCCTATTTACATTCCAACGAATGCTCTTTGTTTAGGTCCGATTGTCGTTAGCATATACGGTCAAATTTTGGTGTGTAGGTAAGCTGTTTACACACTCTAGCATGGGAGATGCAACTGCAAGCTTGTACGGAGAAAATGCAGTGAAGTTCGGCTGATGTGTTAATGTTCAGCTGTATACCGATGCAGTAGGCTGAAAACAAGCCTGTGTGAAATAAGAATGAACGCCATGGGCGAAGCAGATGGGCTTATGTTCACTAAGAACCGATTGTTTAATAAAAACACAGTGGAAGAGTGAGGAAAAGGTTGACGTCCTACCGGTAGTTAAGGATTGAAGGGCGGCTAGACGATTATGTGGTCACAAGCTATGAAAGTCTCAGCCAACCCATTTAGAAAGGTTGGTCGGAGGCGCCCACTAGACTGGAGGACGTGAGAGCATTCGCAAAGTAAGACAGAAGCGCTACCAGATATGTCAATATGTGAAAATCAATGGCGAACCTGTACCCGAGTATTTGTAACTAACTTTCTTTTTCAGGAATTTTCATCGTTTCTTTTCACTTACCCTGTGTAGCTCTATTTCATAATTAACATGTCACTGAAACGACGGCAGTTCGGGCCACTGCGCCTTCGGTACAGCTCAACGCTGGAAATGTGTATGTATGGGGGTATGCAGACATTCATTTGCGATGGCCAATAACTCGTCGTTTGGTAAAACACCTGTTCCGTCCTATCACGGTGGCCTACTACCCTTTACTTTCTTCAGATGCTTCGGCACACTTTATGCGGAAGGTCTTATTCAGTTCACATCCTAAATGTAAATCGCCCTCCCCTCCTAATATTGCACAGAGAGCATACGCATGCACTCCTGTACGGAAACTCTCTTCATCTTACGCATTGGTTTTTTCCAGTCCAGATAGTACTACTCGTGTTTCTTCTTTGCCCCTACGAGATAAGGGTTTCAGTTTCATATTGGACTGTCATTTGGCTGACCAGCATTGACTGGTTGGACTATAAAGGCATCCACCCGTGTGCTTCATAACTCTACTCATTTGCGTTTACACGAATATGGGGTACGTGAGTGGAATCACAATTGTTGTAGGCAGGTTTGGGGTGAGGTTGATGAGTGAACTGTCGGAAAAATAGTCTTTCACAATTAAGACGGTTTACATAAGGAAGTGATGCTAAAGAAACGACGGAAACCGAAACCCAACGTGCTTACTACCCAGAGGTAGAGAACTAAGGAAATTGGAAGTAGAAGACAAGCAAAGTGAAGACGTGGACCATAGGGGAATGCTGAAATAAAGAGCTACACAGCTGATATACCATAAACTGATTTGAGTACACAACCTAACGAAGACGTAACTATACAAAAGGCAAATGGGTACGGTAAAGCAAGCAACTGACTTGATATCCAGCACCTGCCGATCAGACACCACGTCCATCACTATCAGTACCGGATCTATCACCTCGGCCTCAGTCAGCACTCGAAGCGGGAGCTAACAAATAAAGAAATGAAACGTAAGATCAGGAAGAGAAAATTGGACACAAAACGGCGATGAAACCAATGGTAAAATCATATACATAAATGATCAACAACTAGCTAACGGAGATCACTGCCAGCAACAACAGCAACGGGAGTACATGAGCGAGAACTGTCCACTGTACTGGCAAATGAGATGAATAAGAGGTTCGGTAGGCAGAATGAAGATATTATATTAAGATGAGAATCCTGACGACTTCAAACAAAAACGGAAGTGAACAGAGTCAGTGGAGAGAGAACAGGAAGTTCTGAGGTACCAGCAAGAAATGATAAACCCATTAATCGACATGCCAGCGAAAAGTAAGAACTGATTCAAAAAGTGGCATGACCCCCGATAAATCTGATAAACGAAGCATAAGTTATCTCAGAAAAGATCATTGTTTAGTCTCCTTCCGGAATCACCTAGTAACCTGGACACTATTCACACGAGGTTGTGGTCAAGCGGTTGAATATGACCATCAGGTTGTGCTTATTGTGAGTTAAATGGCGTTGTGGTTGACACACTAGTCTCACAAGCACGAGGACCAGAGTGCAAACCGCAACCCGGATGAGGATATGCATTACTGATGTGGTCTGACAAGAGCAAAACTCAAGTTTGGTGCTCCTGTTCGAAGTGAGCTAGCCGAACAGCTTATCGGAACGCGATAACTACGGTCAAATGTGGGTGGTGTCCAAGTTGAAATAACCTAAGTTCCTGGATTTCTATCACAAATCGTGCATCATCATTGACAGCAGTGTATCGATGGTTGACGTTGACACACAAACAATACACGACAATGAGAAAAGTTGGAGATACGGAGTGAGAAATGGTGGATAAAAACTCGTAAAATCTACAAACAAACATTCAGCTCATGGTGCCTACACATTCAGAATGGAGAACCGAGTTGTAAGTTAGGATAAGGCAGCGTGTGCGAGACGGAAACTTTCACTGCCTCATTTTAGTGATCGTCATTCATCCTCATCGATCACATTTCCTACGATTGTGTGGCACTCAGGCAGTCGCATCGATCGCCAGCGTATCTCTGGCAATGATGATGCATCGAATGTATGATTAGGATGTTTATATCAATCTCTCAGTTCGCAGAAAAATACCAAAGGGAATAGCAATTTAGCATTGTCCAGACACTATCTGGGGCAAAACAGTGAGTTAATCATGGGCCCAACTTCGTCCGGATATCTATCAGCATGATCAACATATGCATGAATGCTATCACGGACAAAACACACAAAATATCACATTTGTCCACAAATTCACGTATGCAAAACTAAGTGTACATTTTGTCTCAGAATACGATACTTGTCACTATGCAGTTGGGTCTCTTCGTTGATCTGTGAATAGTAGAAGTGTGACACTTAACAACGAACCTACTCGAGAGTATCCGAAACTTATTAAACTCATCGTTCTCAAAGCAAAAAAGAACAACGGTCTGGTAATGTAATGACGACTTATTCGAACGACGACACAAACAGTTACCTGGACATCTTTCACACCAAGCAATTGTTTGCTGTCATTCGCATCTTTCCACTGTGCTGACAGCTCTAGCACATAATGGCCCGGTACCGGTAACTTGTTCATGTCCTTTCCATCCAACTCGCTGAGTGATAACTGGAAGCTGGTGCTAGATGAGGGTGTGGATAGGCGGATGAAATCGAGAGATAACAAAAAACAAAACCAATGAGACAGTAAGGATAGAAAGAAAGCGGGCGGCAGAGCGTCACTACTGGACAATTAGCAGCACGGCTTTTGAGTGCTAAACGACAGATCACATGATTGTGTAATTGAGTGGAGACATCACCAGTAGTTAGCACAAATTAAAAAAGGACAGATGAGAGTAGTGATGAGAACTAAGGAGGTTTCGTACAGCCACGTTATAGACTGACCCACCGACTGACAGCAAGCAGACGTTAAAAACAGTACACGTTCGTATCTACACGAAAAGAAAAACTCTGGCCGCCTTCGAACATAAACCGATTGCAGCGTCTCAGTAGCGAACCTCGTTATGAAACGTATCTGCGAGGAACGATCAGAGGGAAGAGTGATATGGATTGACAGTTACCTAACCGACAGCCTTGGATCAGCGGTTAAAAAATTAGAAAATGCATTCGTTGATTACACGAACCTGCAAAGCGGCCGGCCGAACTGTTCAACCGTTAATTCAAAACGGTTACGAACTTGATCAGAGGGGACTGTGACAAACCCGCAGGCTCAGTGCGTATCCTGAGCGTTCCGGAAAAAGCACTGGGGAACAGCCACATTGCTTACGCGATCATTTCACCTGATGTGGGCTAACTGACGGAAGCAACGATAGGTAAACATAAGCCATTTGATATCTCCGTCGCGAACAGACCGCGTTTCCGAACCACGCCATAAAGCAGAACATACATAAGCGTTATATACCCCTTCTTTCAACAACTAACGGAGGTCTTTTCAACGTCACAGGTGATATTTGCTAGTTTCGCTGATACCTCGTCAGCAATATTACCAAGCTGTTGAGATATTGTTATCCAGCTAGATGAAACTGACCAGTTTCAAGCGGAGTGCCCGCAATAAAAAAAAGTGGATGTGAGGATACCAGCTTTGCATTTCGAAGGTGCCAAATGCGTTCTACACAGACTAGCTCGGTTAGTCAGCTCGCTCAGCGTGGTCTGCATGCTTTCAGTGGAGGGTCTAGGCAAGGCAATGTCATCTACATATTTCAGCTGATCAACCTGAAGTCAGCAAGAAACCTAGCACTAAGCTCGCTGGATTCCTTAATAGCACCTTCAAGAATGCTGTCCATGATATTGTTGGCCAGGACGAGAGAAATCGGACACTCATGGCAGACACCATCAGAGGTGATGGAAGCCCGGAACGGTTGCCGAAAAGTTTGCAACATGCTTGTAGAGTGGGCGTACAACAATCATACCAGTCGAACCAGAGGAAACCTACCGTTAGACCATCAGACATTTGTAGCTGAAGTAAGCAGCCTAAGTGTACACAGATGAGAGGGGAGACAAACAATTGGCACAACTTAAATGAACCTAAAATCAGACCATGAAAACATTAAGGTTGTATGCGATGAATTGGCAAAACGTCGTCAAGTTTCTAGTTTTTACACCATATGACGTTTGCTGTCACCTGAGCCACCGTGTCACATGGGGGAGGTCAAACACTGGCAAATAACCCAAGCTTACATACCATGGATAATCCAAGTAAACAGGGTTCAAATCAGTAACTTTTTGATTAACAGTCAATGTTATTACCACTTAGCTATTTCGAGCAGAACAAGAGGCACTTCCGCTGAGACAAACTAACAGACGGAATTTCTTGAAAAGACGGGAAAAGAGAACGCATTCATACCCACCATTTAAACAAGTTTTGTTGCTTGAATTGACTTATAAAAATGGTATCAACCAATCACAAAACGCCTTTCACCGAAAGTAATACACCCACGGCTGACTTCGCTGCTTACTCGTCATACGGTCCGGGAAAAAAGTTACAGTTTGGAAAAAAAGAGGGGAAAGATGAGAATTACTTCGTAAAACTTCCATCTAATATCAAAAGTTCAACATCAAGATGACTGCAAAAACAAAACAGCAGCTTCTATGCGGCTTTCATTTTTTCTCTTTGTTAGTTCTCCGTACCTCCCAAACAACACGGTCATACAGTAGCAATTGTGGTGCCGATAAATACGATTGATCTTAATTCCACTGATGTAAACAGCCACAGACTCTGTAATTTACGCTGTTTCCAGTTTGAGAGATTAAGGCAACATACAAAGACTAACCGATTGACTAACTGGCGTCATTTCACTGTGCTAAGTTATTGAGTGTTCGCCCAGCAGTTGCGGTTGTGAAAGATGCAGGACGCCAGGCACGTAAGGCAAGTCGTTGATGTCCTAGGTAGATGATCTAATCATCTGAATGTATATGTTTAAAAGTTGAGAAAATTAACTCATTTGAACCTAGGAACCAACGATTGTTAGTTGGAGCAGTAACAGCTAAGCCGGCCTGACAGACATTAGAGCGTAAACGAACAAAGTACGGGGATATAACTCGTTTGTCAACGAGTTATCTTTTGCTTACCCATTTTCCGCAGTAAACGCGCCGCGTTCCATTGGACCGACCAAAGTGAGCACTTTTGTGAGTTGTTGTACAGCAAACAGGCCACCGGCTTTTAAAGTCACTGTGTCCGGACCGTAGACAGCATCCCCCCAGAGGCTGACTAGCTTCAGCTTCAACTTGGGTTGTCCATAATGAAGAGCACCGCCATCAGCGATAAGTCTATCACGTTTGATAACAATGGGAGCCTTCGCACAAAGGATTTGAGGAGACAAAAGCGAGAGGTTAACTTACTCGGGGATATTCCAGTGGGTTTACCGCTATAAACTTCACAATAACTTTACGAAATCGAAAAAAAACAATGACCGCCGGATCGGTCAGGTCAGTAACGGTGTCAACTTGCACAGACCAGACCGATGCCAATTGTCATGATGAGCAACTAAGGCCTTGATGATTCACAATCGTACCGTTGAATGACCACCCTGTCATTTCCTCTAACTATTGACAGCATCCATGAATCCTGTTCGGCGCGGTAATCACTGTGCTGGAGGTGCGCGATAAAGTCATTACGGACAGTGCATTCACATTAGCCGAGCAATGGATCCTGTATTCGAAGTCTACCAAAACAAGTGTTGGTGAGCCGTCATTTTGCCTGCACGATCTGATTAGGTAGAATACTAGTCAAACATAACAAAAGACCAAGTTTCCGAATCACAGAGTAGAATAAATCGCATCGCCATATGAAAACCGACAATCCGAGAGCTTTACGACGGCACAAGTTAAAAATATTGATAAAATCAGGGAAGTCTTATCTATATATGGATGCTGGTATCGAATCTTGAACGTGGTAATAGGGGGTATGTAATAGGCTCTCCATAACATAACACGCAGCAGCGAAATACTCTTATAAAGGTGTCTATAGCCCTCACAAAGTAATGGCGTAGTAGATAGTGTGTGTGTTAATAGCCGAAGCTCATCGAGAATGTTGCCATCCGTCGGGTACGCGTGCGCCGCCACATATACTCTACTGGATGTACGGTGTAAACTTGATAACAGCCCGATAATAGCTTGACAATAGATCATCTGTGGGCTAATTGTAATGTAAACCTCGGACTCAGTAGAGCACGCAGACCAGTGCAGATGTCGTAGCACTTTCAGAAAATATGTACAAACAATCCGCATCATGATCCTACACAGCAAAATAATGCTAAGGAGTATGGTGGTACAATAAGTATGTACTTAATGGACAGCATACTTCTGTCAGTATACAAACTATGCCGTGTCTTTCGCTGGTGCGGATCCCGCCGAAGCCCTGACTTTTCACAATTGGGTTTCATCTACAATCATAAATCTACCACACTACTTATTAGTATTACAAACTACTAGCTCCAACAAGAAGAAAAAAGAAGACAACAAATACTAACCAAATGTGGATTGGTAGCCAAAGCTTTGAACGCCGAAATGAGGTGAGCAGCAGCACGTAGATTGTTCGACCGCAAACGAACGTAGATGAAATTGATAAGTTTGATAATTTTGTTCTAAAAAGAACGTAAAAACAGCTGTCTCAATACGGTGTATACTGTTGTAAGGGAGCAGTCTGGATAAGTGCGGGTGGAATGAAATGAACGAGAGTCGGACTGTGAGATGCTAATCCGTGAATTATGATGGGCTGAGTGCGAGTGCATGTCTTATCGGTACTGACAGAAAACCTTAGAACCAACCCAGTATTCAAATGTATTTGCCAATCTCCACAGAACTTATTCAAAACAAACAGCTGTTGACTTTAATTGGTTGCAGATTAAAATGGCGTAGCCGGTTGACGAGGATGCCCACACACAACGCTCTACTGAGACCTGTTTTGGTATCTTAGAAGAGAGCCGAGTGCGTGAAACTTATAAGCGTAACACAACGGTCGCTGATTCAGATCGCTGGCCGTTCCCCTCTCTTCACCTAGTCAGAAAAAATACAGTCGAGACCGGTTACGATACATTGTGCTGGGTTGGGAGCGCGTATCATAAAAAGAGCGTACACCACGAACAACACCTTGTTTGGAAGTGATAGACGCTTATTTCCATATAACTCTAAAATGATACCTCATAACATACATAAGATGAGTAACCGTTCTTCATGAGAGCTGAACGAAATTATTAGCCGGACACTTGTTCGGTGAGAAAAAATGAATAGGCGGTCCCCTTTCGTTATAACGTTAGCCTCGGTTTCCGACAACAGTGCTTTCTAGAATAGAAGGATTTCTCGTTGCACTCATCGCTATACAGTCCCACAAATAAATGAGCGTTCGTTCTCCCGATAATGCTGAGTCACTACCATGTATCGCCGTCAAGTGTTTACCAATTTCCTAACTGTCGTCTACTTTATACGCAGTACTTCCTCTCTCCGGCAGTCGATAGACAGTGGCTGTAGCGGAAAAAGAGGGTTATCTGCGTGTGCCTCTATCGTATTAGTCAAACAGTATACCTTAACTATAGCCAATGCGTAATCATAAACCGCCCCATCAAAACCTACTACAGAGGATGTTATTACAGTGGTTATTAGGTTTGGTGAATTCGGACAAGTTCCTGGAGGTAAACAATCATGACTTGATGATTCTACAAAATGACATGGAATAACATGATTTTAATGACATTAGCAGCTGTAGGAGTTACACAGATATTCGCTGCTGTGAGTTTGAGGCGACTGTATAAGGTAATCAATCAGAAATGAAATTAAATTGGAATTGTATGCGCAACCATTACGTGTAAAAAAAGGGAACAAGTTGAACAGGATGGATTACTCAATACTACGTAAAGCATTTAAGTGCGTCGCGTTATCAATTCGCAATTATGTGTATGTCGTTCAAGTTTTGTGAATCCTCTGTCTGGCGAATCCAATGAAGGCCTTTAAAATGTTAGCACTCTGTACGAAAACGGTATATTAATGATGCATGGCGTAGTTAGTGAGGTGGACGCGCAGATTGAGACGTAGCATTATTCAAACCTAAAAGATTGTACAACCGCTGCTGCTGCTGTTTCCAGTGATGGTGATGATGATGACAGCAGTCGTCAGACGCTTTCGAGACAGAACTTGTTCATTTCAGTACAGAAATCGATAACACTGCCACTTTTTAAAAGAATTTATTCCATCTGCCAACCGGACCAAAAGCATGACTTGTGTCCCAGTGCGAAAAGACAGACGTGGTTGAAATGACTGTAGACAGCATTTTTACGAGATAAACGGAAGGTAATACTATTGTCTTATATGGTAACAATAGTTACTCCATGAACAGTACGAGTCCGCTATAACGTCATCTCGCATACGATAGCGTTTTTTTTATAAGGTGGAAGCGATGATATAGAGAGGGAGAACATTATTACTTATTCCCCAAGCGCGGGATAGATGGTCGCGCATCCGCTCAGGCATACGTCCAGTGTGCACCACTTGAGGTACAGGGATGTTTGGCCGTAAGATGAGATAACTATTGCAGACTGATATCCATCTAAGTGGCGGAGGCTTAGGGGGGCATTACGCAACGTGGCTGTGATACTAACCTGTCAACTAATTGCACGTCAAACATGGTACGCTTGAGGAAAAGAAGAGGGTGTTTGCCTATACACATGCACTCGCACTGGGTCTCGACATCCACAACCACAAGAACAGCTCTCAGTGAACAAACAGATTTAGTACGGCAAGATATGGCAGGATGATCCACATGGCCTTTAATAGGGTTACGCTGAAAAGGAGGGGCGGAACAGTCCACTAAACCATCAGAATACTGAGGGGAGTATTCAACAGTGAAACTGTCCTAGGGCAAACAGTTCTGTCACAAACGTAAAAAAAAACATACATCTTAAAACATTAACGGCAGCTCACCTCGGGCAACTCATCTGTTCCTCCGTAAGCATTGATCAAATCCGAAATCCCTTTGGCAACCAAAGACGTAGTATAGAGGCCTTTTTCAAACTGAATAAGGAGCATTAATAAACAAATGTCAACGATATTTTACGAAGTAGTGCACAAGACACAAAACGTGCCACAATGCTGTATCAGGCGGTTTCAAATGATATAGATATTTGCGCGAATAAAACTGTCCTTTGGAGTCAACTAACTAATCCATTATACAATGGGCGACAATCGATAAGTGTCGCTTCCTCCGGACTAGGATCTGAATTCACAACAGGCCAGACCAACCTGCCGCTTGTGGCCCAATCATTCAACGGCGGTAGTTGAGCGGCCACATTGTTCGGGAGCCAGTTTTGGTGGACTGAACCATGTCTGTTGAGTGTTTTCAGAACAAAGCATTCGTCGCTGACAGCACTGAGGTGATCACGGGTCAATAAGATAAGGTGCACTAAGAAAAATCGCGGAACGATCTGAAAAACGTCAGTGATAGACAATAAAATAGCTCGTCGCCATATGAAGGATGCCAGAATCAATGGAAGAGAATTAGCTTGTCTTATTGATGAGTTTTCTCTCTCTTTCATTGATCAGTGGTAACTGTGGTCTTCATCACTACGTCCAAATCTACACACGCATGAACTGACTGGTCGGGTTGGACTGTTCAGTCTCACTGGCGAAGTTCGGGCTTATTTGCACAGTTGATTAATAATACACTACCATTTTTGTTGCCGGAAGTGCTCTGATGATCCGTTCGTTCGCAGTTGACAGTAACAGACTGTGTCACTGGACATCAGTTATGAAGAACATAAATTTGGCGACGGGGATGGAAACGAATGTGTGTATGTAGATATACGCCATGGTGGCACCAGGTAATCGTTTAAATCCGGCTGCGTGCATCTCTACTAGAAGAGCTTCAGTTTTACCCTATTGCGCACATTATCCTTAAACAAACACAAAGGCTCAGTTTACCAAATAGGGTTCTTCTCCGTTTCACTTTTCAAGATAATATAAACGGTGGTCAACGCAGCGGACGAGTAGTGGATTCCCTAGCACATGTTCGAACTTTCTTAGCCAGTGCAACTTTGAGTGAGTTAAAAGTTGACAGATGCTGACTGTCAAACCGGGGGCCATCAGAGATCATTAGTAAAGCAGGCTGAAAACACTATCCGACAAAGCGTAGTGTCAGGGTCATCCGTTTGGCTGAATCCAAGCGATTTTTAACTGAGCTGGTTAATCATATTTGTTTCCGTTATGTTAATCTATATCAATTTTCTCTCCGAAATTTTGTAGTCCCTATTGTAATGTCTCGAAGAAGTACCACCTTCCTACGTCAAAGATCGAATCGGCATGCGCACACAGTTATACGCAGTTGTGAACTGCACTCAGGAATTATGTGACTCGGGTCGTACATACGGAGATGAGTGCATCCAACATAACCTTCCCTGATACACGAAACAGTCACAAAAACGTATAATTTCACGTAACCGAACAACAGCATCGGCAATTGGCCATCCATTCGGTTCTGAAATTGGAGAATTCGGTGGCCTCAACCTGTAAGAGAACTGCAATTTGACTCCCAGCTACTGCACGGACGGGCGGCACATATGGTACAAATGGGGTTTACCTCTTCAACAATTAGGTTCGGAAATTTTGGTGAATACAGTGATTAGATGAGAACAGGTATAATGGCTTAATGTAGTCATGAGGCTCCAAAGTACCAAGGTAGCTGAATCAAACGATAAATCAGCTGAAACTGTGTTGATAAAGGGTTCGAAACATAATAGCCTAAAACAGACAGTCTGCAACAAACATGTGTGTCGGAGTGCAGTGTGGCTGTACATTGTGAGTAGAAAAGAACGATGGCAATCAAGAGTACAACCGATGTAGTACAATATACTCTTTGAAGACGATCAGTGACGCGAGGTGATCTGAGGTCAAAAGTAAACAGGACGCAGGAAACAATCGATGCCATCACCTATCGAAGTCATAAGGTAATATCGTTGTCCCACTGATTGGCACTGGCCGAACTCTAATGATAAACAAAATCCAGGCCCCATGTTAAACTGAGTGCAGTTTCAGGTCAGTGTGAAATTGTAAACGTAACATCAAAAATGTTTACCGAATCGTTCACGAGCGGATGTCGATAAGAGAGAACCGGGTAAACTATCATAAACATAACAACAAACAGGAACAAAGGCGGTCCGAATGACTTACAAAGAGCATATTCCCGTCTAATTCATCCGCCTGATCGAGAAAACTACGCACATCGTCCATGTACGGTTTCAGGGCGGCTTGGGACAAGTTGAGTGTTGAGACGATTTGGAGGACGAGGGCCAAACTGGAAAGCAGGAAACGTTGAATTCTATATGGAGAGTTGTGGCACTAAGCTTACACTATATATTCAGGAGAGCTTGCGGAAATGAGTGAAGTGGTAAAACAGACAACTCTGGAAATGATGAGCGTGGTTTCATCTGGATAAGAATGGGAAGAACAGCATCAAGTTCGAATACGGTTAGGGTGAAACAGGTTTGTGAGTTCCAACGGTCTTAACCGAGAGAGTATCGCCTAACCTAAGATGCCCTGAAAATTCGACCACGCCGGATAACACGGCATTCCCATTTGTCAGGTTGTATCTTGCAAAACCGGTGTCGACGAAAAGATCGCTCGACAACTTGTAACTAATTTGACAGGTAGTAGTAACCAACTCTCAATTACAACCTACTACTCATATGACACCTCTGGAGTAACTCATTCAAGCACCAAATAATACCACCATGCATCCCGGAGGGTAAATCTCTACCGCATGGTGTACACATTTCCAGGTCCAAGATACAACAGCCAAGCAATGTTCTACGGAATTCCAGATCATTCATGAGGGAGAAACTTCATTATTTGAAACTTGCCAACGCACCTTGTTTCATACTTTTGCCAACTGCTCTGGGTGGAGATTGGCCGAAAACAGGTGATGGACCCCGATTTTCCATGGTTCGGTTACGATTAAGATTAATGAAAGCACCAGGCTGGGAAAAATCTTAACACATTTGGCGCCGAATGACTTACGAGAAGGAAGCCGTTCGTCAAGTTGTGCTCAAAGTATATCACCAAGATGCTGAACAGGATTGATTGAGACAAAGAATAATGAGCAAAATACTATGGCTATGTAGTGTTTACAATAAAAAAAACTCTACACACCTGGTGACGAAAGTATACGGCCACCACCTTTTAGCAGTAATGTAGTGAGGATAGACGGTCGCACCATACTACTCACACCACTATTCAGGAGCAGCATGGATCGAAATTATCGCGGGATAAATAGGGGAGAAATGGGAAGGATCATTGGAAGGCAGAATGGCTTTCGCCACATGACGGAACTGAGACACGGTGTCTAAAGCGACTGGAGTATCCTCAGACGAGTGTGGCGTGCAAATGAGTGTTTCTGTTCGTAGTCCCGTTAAGACGCTCAAGTCGTGTATTGGTTTCCCAAATAAACAACTTGTGCGCCATCCGCATTATCGGTTCACAACAGTAGTTTCTTGAGTATCAAGTCGACGACAATCACTTTTGTTACATACGAAAAAATCTTGCTACGGCAATTTCACATGAGCAGCCATTACCATCACAACAGACAACTAAGAAGTCTTAGAGACGCAGTTGTGAAAAAAAGGACTTCAGCTGGATTCGAACCAGCGACAGAAACAGAATGTCCAGACGCGGAAAGCGCTCATCACACCTGGACTCAGCTACCCACATAACACATTGTCGGAATTCACCCGAAGTTCAGGGTTTTCATAGGGGTTTCCTTTTTAAAACTATAAAACTTGCCATACTATTTATCAGTAATACGAGTTCAGTGCTGTGATGTTAGTGGAATCCAGCACGAACTGATTGAGGAAACTTGCCTGGACAATCAATCTATCGGGTCATTTGGTGGTTTTGGTGATCAGTTGGAGGTCCAACTTCGTGACTGACTCATCGCCGGCATTAATGCACCGGATCTACATAGACAACTACTGCTACTCCCAAAACCTACGTATCAAAATACCGAAGTCATCTGTGAGCAGTACGAAGACGTTAATAATACAGTCCACAGTGGGAGTTCTACTGAGACCCCGGTCTTGTTTGGACCGGTAAAAAAGGACCTACGGAACACAGTACTCCGCGGCTATTCAACTCGGCTTGTAAATATGGTTCTCGACCAGTTTCACAAAATTATTCGCAACAGTCAACAAACTTCACTGGCAGATTCGGGAATTGTGCCTCATGTGGCAAGAAACATTCCAGATACACATGCATTCACCGCAGCTCTATATGCCACAAGTGTGGAAAACGAGGTCATTTACAAAATGTCTGTAAGCCGAATAGAAATTGCCAATTTATGGTAACTGGTCAAAATGAATTTGATGCTACATGTGACAAGATGGAATCCTATACTTTGACAGTTGATTCATCTACTTCAGGGCATTTATTTCATACCCTTCTCACAGTACGTGGCACAAGGCATGATTTTATTATCGACACTGGCAGTGTAGAATCTATTATACCACAAAGACATCTATCACAGTTCTATCCAAATTACATACTTCGTCCTTGTTCTGTAACCATACGAGGTATAACTGGTCATTCCACTATTCCGATCTTTAACGAACGATCCAAGCCACTTGATTGCACCTTTATTGTTACTCATCATGGCCCATCCATTTTGGGGCTAAAGGTTTTAAAAATGCTACATATCCAGGTTTCCTTGCTTGTATCACCGAGTAATTCCACAAGCTTGAAAGACCTCATTCTCAAGTGCTCGAAGGCCACGGGCGGCATGAAGATACCTCCGGTTAAACTAGAAGTAACTGGCGGTCCGGTTTTTCTGAAAAGTCGTATAATTCCTTATGGACTCCGTGAACCGGTAACTAAAGTGCTCAACGAGCTAGTAGAGAAGTGTGTTATTGAGCCTATTGATTCATCCTCTTAGGCCACGCCGAATGACACCCTTGAAGTCTGATGGGAAAACTTCGCGTATACATGGCGATTATCGACTTACTGTAATTCGATGCCTTAAGCAACATACATGTACTACTGTAGAACCTGAGGACATTCTGAACAAGCTATCAGGATCCAAAGTTCTCTCCAAGATTGACTTGAAGGATGCATATCTACAAATTCCTTTGGATAAGACATCAAAGTCGATAACAACAATCAATACAACTAATGGACTTTTTCAGTACCGATTTTTGCCGTTCGGACTTATTAACTCTCCTGCTATCTTTCAGCAGATAATGAATAACATTGTGAAGGGTATGGATGGTGTTGAAGTTTATCAGGATGATATCATCGTACATGCTCCAGACAAGCTAACTCATAATTCTCGTCTTTTGAAACTAATCCAACAGTTTTATGACAAGAACATTGCTGTTAATCCAAACAACTGCGCTTTTACTGTAAGCAGTTTCGAGTGTTTCGGTTACTTAGTTGATGGTAACGGATTCAAACCTGATGCCAAATGTCTAGACCCATTAGTTAATGCATCTTCACCCACAAACCTCTCCGAACTGCGTTCTTTGTCATGTGTTTTGCAGCACTATTCCCGTTTCATTCCAAATTTTTCTCATCTTGCTGAATGTTTATTCCAGTTGCGTTCTGAGCAGTTCACGTGGACTCCGGCTCAAGAACAGTGTGCACGTTCATTGTTAAACTTTTTGTCACATAATGTTATACTTCGTCCATTTTCTTCTAAAACTATGCCTGTGTTGATTACTGATGCTTCTCCAGTTGGAATCGGAGC
>QNGE01000697.1:57291-112684 GCA_008508345.1 Paragonimus westermani | reverse complement strand
AAAACCCTCCGATAGAAGGCACCGGTCACGCACGTAAACCGGTTAGAAGTGCACACGACGTGTGAACGGAAACCGGGGGGTGCTGCGGGTTGGAATTGCGACTCATGAACGAGAGAGCGCGCGTTGCATGTGACTAGCGACTTGGACAATAAAGATTGTGCTTTGTTGGACGCCTTCTCGCTGCAATATGCAGCAGGGAACCTCAACGATTCGCACGTTGACACGATATACGGCAATAAACTATTTCGAGTGAATGGCTTCTTTGGTGGAGACGCACGAAACCTGAAACAGTCAGCCACCACATGCCATCAGACCCCAAGTGCCTTCTGGTGACTGTGGTCGCCTAGTTTCCGCGTTGTTGACTTCGATGTACTTCCGCTCAGTGGTATGTTCGCAAGCGCGTCAGTCCTACTGGAAGTCCACCCTATCGTTTTTAATTAATCAAAAAAGAGCGTTCCACGAAAGCTGGGCGCTACACCTTTGGCATCTCCAAATGTGGCCACCGAAATCAGATAGTTGTCATCGTAAACATTCTGGTCCGCAATTTGAATAGCCAGCTTGTTGCATCAACGCACCCTATCAATTTTTTTTCGAGCGCATATGATGCGTGGAAATGCGAAGAAGTATCCCAAGAAGATGGACCGCAACCTCTTACTTGACCGATAGGCAAGACACAGACTCATCGCCTTACCGAAGATTGCTCAGTGCTTACATGTTTCTTTCGAGAAATTCCAAATGCACAAACGCTTCCTCTATCTGAAGACAAGGCTATTCAACACCAGCGGGACAGCAACGAAACACCTACTAGGTTGTTCTTCAGAAGTGACTTTTGAAGCAAGACCTTGTTCGGAGGGATATTCCTGTAATCCGCCAAGTAGTTGGGTACAGTTAGCACTTTCCCAGACTTTTTCGGTTCCAAAACCTTGAGGTGCGATAGATACCACCGGTGAAGAGTCGCATCTCTACTGTTGTCGGTTATCGATACATAACCTTTGATCACATGTTCCCCGACAGTCCTGTTACATTTATGCGCCAATCCAGTGTCGTGAGAAAGCCTCTTATCTCACAAATTTGGATATTTCTGAGTCATCCATCAGTCATCAGGGAAGCCTTCACTGTCAGAACACCCTGGTAAGCTAATCGTGTATCAGCAATTCCTCAGAGTAGCAGAGAACGTCAAAATGAACGTCGCTCGTTGGTAATCATAGGAATCAGCCGACTCATCAGATAATCCGCGCTTGACAGGCCTTATGTCGACTAGGTATTGAACCAGCCGTTCGTGATCAGCACCCTTCCACCAGTGGAATTCAGCCTTGCTGTCCATTAGCAGTGACAAAGAACACCGCGAAGTACAGTCCAAGAGAGTCATCACAGTATATGGCCGACACCTGTTACTTGCCCGCTGATTTACTGCCCAATGTGCCTCCGGCACATCTCTCTTCAACAAGTTGAGGGTCCAACGAAGTTAACGCTGAACGTTCATCTCGGATGTGATTTCCGCTCGCCCAACCGGAAGACCTTTGGCAGTAAAAAACTCGAGGATCCTTATTTTACTTCCGTCATCCAGAGACAACCTCCAAACTCAATTCGTGGCATTCGGTAGCATCCTTCTTATTCAACACACGATCATTGGGCATTCTCTCGCTTGCTGACAGCTCTCATCGCCCAGTTACAAACGTCTGTTAGCGCGTTATCAGACCATTTATCTGGGGTGGTATGTGCTCCAGCCGTCCGTGCTACCTCAACAAACTTGATGAGCGCAAAGCGAAGACGAGCCCCTCTATCGTGCAAAGAGATGACTACACGGTCTGGTCCATTCAATTCTAGTTCGAGACCCGGAGTCACCGGAACTGCGTGTATCAGGAGATGACGTTGTGTTTTACAAAGAGACCGTGAACACTCCATGCGGACTGTGTGATAATTGGTTGTGTTGTTTGCCAGCGGTCAAAACAAAACATAGATCACATCTTCTTAGAACCGCACGAAGTCCCCCCAACGACATGCTTTCCAGTCGCCAGCACGTCGGTAAATCACGATCAGCACCACAAACTACAAGTTGGTGCGGCGTGCTTACCGTTCGGATGAGACTTGACGCACGGGGTGTTCCTTGATACTTATCACGGCAGTGTGCAGTCTAGTTTCCTTTGACGAAAATATGAACTGTTCGGACGATGAGTTGACTGTACAGGTTACTAAAGGCCGGAAACCCTCCCTCTGTAAACTCTAACAGTTCGTTGAGATAAGGCCCTCGACCAGTGTTTATGAAAGAGCTAGCTACCTCTGTCAACCTCTCTTGCATTGGGTAAGAAGTCTACTCACGATACGCCGGAGGTTAGTTGGGTAAATTAACTTGGATGGGTGGTATATTCGGAACAACATTAACTGACATCTTTTCACCTGAGTGTCGAAACTTTGCTGGCCCCCACCGTTTCTCATGGCGAGCCTCGGGCCGCTAAGCACATTTTTGGTAACTGTCTGAGTAACTTCATGGGGCTTTCTACATCCTTGCCCCGATAGTTCGGTAGCCATTGTAGATCCCCCTTCGCATGTCATCGATATTTACCCCTAGCTCGACCCTTACAATAATGTATCAGGTAGAACAACTCCAGTCCTTCGTCACTTAATCTGTTGGGCACATTAGACTCAAATATTTGCTGGGGAATTCGAATTTTTAGACATGACCACTCAAAGGGTTTCAGCCCGATTTTTGGCAGATTCACACTGAAAAAAGGTAGGGCATACGCTCTTCTATAGAACTCCCTTGGAACCCATAATCATGAGGTCTATATGACGAGCGAAAAAATCGAACATTATCACTCATGGTTGTAAATTACTCCATGGCTCCATCTCACTAGATGGTTGTAATATTGATACATCCTCGTCAGTCAGAGATCTAGGAATGCGGTACTCAAACTCCCTTAATTTCTCTGAACAAGTATGCTTCCAGGTGGCACAAACTAAAATAACAGTAGGCTATATCAAGAAGACGCTCAGTCTACCAGCTGCGAAGCTGACGCTCGGCCTAAATTGGAGTACTGCCATCTACGCCAGTCCGATAGGCTTAGGTTAAAAAACCTTCAACCATCGTTTACCAAAAGCTTATTAGGATATTCTTCTTCGCTCCCCTGCCGGCAGCACTGTGAAAAACTTGGTATTAATCCACTTCGGTTGCGTAGACGAAAGTTGAACCTGACGCTGCTGCATAAACTCATACGTTCGGATGCGATTACCACAGCGTTCACCGTCCACCCTGATATCCCGTAAAAATATACGTGCAAACGTTTTCCTTGTAAAGTATTCCTGCATTTGAGATAAACTTCCAAGTGAAGTCAGGGCCAGTAACAACAACTAGGTTACGTTAACAAACACAATATTCATCTTCAAACTCCCTGTATCACCTGATGACCTTTTTGAGTGTGATCCGAGGAACATTTAGCCCTCACATGCATATTACGTAGATAACCACCCCGCTGTCTAACTCCCCTCGGAAACATCCTATTTGAAACGGTTTGTTATATGGTTTACTCACACGATCATTTAGAAGTTGACCTATTGCGTGCTCACCAAACATGCGTTTATTCATGTATATGCGTTGCCTAAATTGCTAGGAAATGTGAACTTAGCGTTTAATAATAAATCAAGCAGAACGACTTCATGTGAGCTTTAGTTATTACACACACATTTCATGCGGCCCTCCAAACCGTCGACTCAATTCTCCGTTTGCTCGAATAAATCCAGAGTGCATAGCAAAGTGTCACAACAAACAGTTGACAGGGTTATATATTCAAAAATCGTAGCGAAATAATAATATCGCATGGATTCTTTGTCAAAAATCCCGTATACATATTGTTTATCTCAGTAAATGTTATAACCCCATATTTCATCATCTAACGTGTAAAATCACATTCTTTTTCTGATCACCATGAATATCCACTGTGCGACGGCTGGACGCACCTAACTCGGCTGAAAAGTTCCTGTGATGTTCAACTTTATGACTTTTTCGAGCAATAGTCGAAATCCTGCGTCAAACTGTGCCGAACAGTTCGCTGGATTTTGGGATTTTCCGCTCTGTCTCGCCAAATCCGACTTGTCTTAACATTTTCCGGACACCCATTTTATCCCTTATTGGCGAAACACTCCAAAGATGCGTTTGGACGTTCTCCCCGGAGTGACGAGAGTCGTTTCCTTTCATACAAAAATAGTGGGAAAATTGGTATAAGGCGAGTGTTACGGCAAGTTTCAGTAAAACAGTACAAGCGAAAAACCCAAGTCAAAGGTATGAAAACTGCGCATTTCATGGATCTTAACATCATCGCACCCAGTTATTGGTTAAATGGTCCACCACAAGTAAGTCACTTCCGTGAGACGAATCAGCGTGGCAGTGAATAACGAGGACGTGTTCTGGAGAACATTCAAGAAGTAGCAGAACTTCCGAGAGTGCCAAGAGGATCTGAACAGAATTTAATGGGAAACGTGTAGCAGTTTTTTCATCAATAGTTGGCAAACGGCAGTAAGTGCCAAGAAATATAAGGGAAAAGATTTGCCACCAGGCTGTCCGTACGAAAATCTCGTGTATAAATGTGTACGCGTCGGACAGTAGCTGCCAAACGGTAATACATTAGAACAGTTTTTGATATTAACTTTTGGATTCGCCGATTACCGCATATCGCATTGAGAAGGCCAAACTGGAACATTCGAACGACTTCTAAGTTGGACGGCCTAGCATATATCCCAGAAATAGACGTCTGCCAATGGCAGATAAGTGGCATGTGATTAAGATAATGCAAAACTTCAAAAGTACTAGTGAAATGAAGTTGTACGTTGAAAGTAAGTTCGCGATTAGGATGTATTCATACGACTAGTGCAATCTACGTAAGAAGCATGGCAAGGCTGACTGTCGGAACGAGCGTAGGTGTAAGGTTTTTCACGCACTAATGCCCAATGAAACGACGGTCAGTTACCGGATAGTTTTACAACGTATGCTGAAAATGTTACCCTGCATGTGAGCAGTGCAGACCTTCGTCGTTGATCGTTCGCCTGCACAGTGGCGAGCAATTCGCGAGGTTTACTTCAGGTGTTTCAGAGTATTTTGCCGCTTTCACGTAATGAATGATGTATCCCGGCGTTGTCGTCACGGAGTAGGCTTGTACACGTATCAAAGAAACCGCGTATACCAATTGACACGTAACATGATATACACAAGGAACGTCTCGCCGTTTATCAGAGCATTGCAGGCTATCAAGTCCGTAAGCTGGGAAGCTTTCGAGTACCTTTGTAAGACATGGCTGACTACCACCAATCCGACGTCGGCTCCACCTGCCTGGACTGTAAGACAATTAAGCAGCCAACGTAAACCAAGGAAACGGCCCTACTGTCCTTCTCAGGACAAAGAGAAATGACCCCTCTGCCCTCTTCATGGACTTTTACGACTTGATTTTCATTTTGAGCCCTGCTCACTTATTGTTAACATGCGTACGATTGTTCACGAAAGGCAGACGATGAGGGTCACTGAGTCTTATTTCAGTGACAGTCTCCTGTGTCCTTAGCCGACTGACAACACGATATTCGGTGGATAGGCAATGAGGGCCATTGAGTCTTATTTCATTGGCAACCTATGTATGTACACGTGTATATGTGTACATATCCGTATGTACATACATATATATGTATACGTAAAAACTTGTAAACGTATACATACATATGTGTACATAAGTATACATATATGTTCATGTACACATATGTATATACATATATACACGTATACATATGTATACTATAATAAACGTTCGTAAACATATATATATATACATATATACGTGTGCATATAAGTGCATAGATATATGTACATATATATATATAACTATATATACTTCCGCAACTGTATACATATTTTTTCCTCGTAAAATACTCCTCCATTTAGAACAAACTCCCGTATTCGATTGGATCCAGTAGGAATATACACCGATTCAAACGGAACTTAGAAACTTTACTAACAATGACGAACGTCATGTCCATTTTGAGGCTCTACTAGTCCGAGGACGCTATCCTCGAAAAAGGCCCTAATACCATCTAACGAAAAACGCTGCGTTGCGAACCGATCAAACCTACCGATTTCAGGGTAAATGTACATTTAGACTTGCCAGCTAACAGGAAAACATGTTTATAATCAACATGTATGGGTGTCAATATACATGCCCGTTAGTAACAACTTAATCAACCTGGTAAACCCTTACTCCATACTTATTGATAGCTTGTGTGTCTGTGTTGCTTGGAAAAACTCAGCCTGTTCGTCTCATGACTGCATAATAATCTCGAGTCGCAACTCTCCCTTTTTCTCCCCTGCTAGACCACCCGGCAACTTCTTGGTATTGTCGAACATTGTTCTCATTCTATATACCGGCCTTACAGAGATGATTCACATTTAAATCCGGCAGTAATCGTATTCCAGGGAAAGCTTATAATCGATCTCTTCTAGTGTTATTTGATAACAGCTGTTCGCTTGCGGCGTATATTTCATCAATTACCACAATGATAGTAACGTCACATAGAAGATTATGCGAGAATATCATATATTCCATTGTTCGTCATATCTCACATAGTCAGTTTTACGTTCGATCGTGTATCGCGTGATTCCGCTCTCTATTCTTGGTTTCATTGATATATCCTGCGCGAGAAAACATCCCATCCCGTCCGGACACTCAACGTTCCGCGATGGTTGAGCATATCGCGAGCTCCTCAAAATTCTTTGGAATTTGAGCGAAGAGTGACGTCCGGTCGAGAGGTCCATGAGTTTCCCGCAAAAATATATGCGTCCCTACCTCGCTCACATTATGGGAAAAATTCTGCTCATTTTCCCGGGACTATCTACATGGAATAATGATCAAATTCTTCGCTAATTCATCCCGTCCATCCTCTACGTACTGTAACATGCAGGCCAGCCGACTCTACTTTGAATACCCGTGATTTCACGGACCAACCTTAGGGCAACATAGACGCACCAGGGGACAGCGTTTTTCCGAAGTAGGGGTTCGAGCAACATTCCTGAAAAGAGGAACTATACAAACAAACATGAGCCGAAGGCCCAGTAAGCCATGCACACGACTTACACAAACGCAAACCAAAACGGCACCGACAACACAGCAGGACGCCACGTTACACAACTCAAATTCAATTCGTGTACGCTTGCTGGTTTCGGTTGCGCGTTACAGCACCTCTTTTTTGGCGCGACCCTGGGCATGAGACCAGCGATCACTTTGTAGGGTCCCGATTGATGTAACGAATCAATTATTTTATCGAAACGTTCAGATTTCAAGTGCTGTAGTCTGAGAACTATGTGGCACAGAGATTTCTGCCCAAGCATGAATTTTCCCTTCACATAATGTCTGTTCTGTTGCTCTATTCACATAGCTGACTCATTGTACAATTTTCATATTTGGTGTTCAAATGTGTAGGTACTTGAAAATCTGTACGTTGACACGCTCTCCTGAGCGTGTCTCTCACGAATGCGTCGAGAAATATACCGTTATCATATATACATGTATACATATATATGTACATATAATATATATACACATCTGTACGAGCCCAGCAAACACGTGGCCGACTCCGAGGTGTTGACCAACATCTGGCCAGCAGTCGACACATTGTGAGCGAATCGGAATGGAATAAACCATGATCGGCATGCTCATTCCAGTTTTTAAACGCATATAAGAAAAATTCTGAAGTATATTCTCATGTTATGCACTTTTGTTTTAATGGATGTCTCCGACAGACGCGCGTTCGCAGTTACATTTATTTCGTGCACGGTGAGTGCGGTTGCGTTTTGTTGAAAGCCTTGTGAACGTGCTAACTATATTGCATGTTTTCCGCTTGGTTAAAGTAGGCTTAGTAACGTTTATTCACTTACATGTATAACACGGAACCCGCGGGGATTTTTTTCACTAGTTATTGCAATTAAAATGAGTGGAATGAAAGGATGGTACAGCAGATGGACTATTGACAGGCGTACCAAACGTAAAATGAATGAGCTACGCGCGCTGGGCGAGAAGTATGCATCGTGTTGGGTTAAAGAGGACAGCCTGCAGGTTTGACATTGCATCTCATCAATGTTTTGCTGGAGAAATATTCGATGAACCTACTGCAAGTTGTTCAGCTGTCGCACCTGATGCTCTGTACACCACATCAGGTACTGGATTAAGCGCTGTCGAAACTCCCACTCCCAGTGGTAAGTTCATCCTTTCTACACTCATTGCTGTTGCAGTCAGTCAGTCGCCCATAATATCTAGTATTTCCAGTGCCATCCGATTGTTTGCGATCAACTCAAAATCAGTTACGTTTACTGACTTAAAATTGCCGTTAACTTTATTGAAGCTCTTCGTTCCTGAGTTGCCGCTTGATCCGCGCACAATCTGCAGAACTCCTCGCAATGTACACAAGACGGTGCTCACCACTGTATGTTATGTAGATGCAGGGATGTCGACCTGTCTGCGGAGCGTTTATCACCGTCACCGCTTCAACAGCAATGACCATACCAATATGCACGTGAATATAGACGGGGTACCGTTGTGTGACTATCCTGGTACTGAGTTGTGGCCCATACTGGATCTCATTGTGCATCCCTTTACAAGCACCCCGTTTATTGGTTCCTATTGCGGTCGTGGGCGCCCTGATCCCGTTAATAAATATCTGCAGCCCTCTGTATCAGAAATGATAGCAATACGCCATGCTGGTGTGACGCTGGATGATCTTCATTTAACCATTCAGGTGGACATTCAGTGGGTTATTTGCGATGGCCCAGCTCGCAGCTACGTCAAGCAAACGAAGAGACACAACCGTCACTATGGTTGTGACCGGTGTGTACAAAGAGGTGCTTATTACAATTTGCGACAGATGACGTTCGCTTCAAAATCCTCTAGCCCTCGCACTGATTTGTCGTTCCGGGAAAGACGTCAGCCGGACCAATCCATTGGGACAACAGTGTTACTTGCACCGCCACTGAAAATAGTTGCCGATTTTCCACTGGACCCAATGCACCATGATTTCCTTGATGTCATGAAACGGCTGTTTCACCTCTGGTGCTTATCAGAGAAACGTTCAGGCTTGCGTCTGTCTAGCAGCATGCAGCGGGCTGATGAGACGGAACCGGAGGCATCAGTTTCCCACCTACCCATAGACTTTCCCCCCAAATGTGGTATGTTTAACTATTTTGAGCGTTTCAAAGCCAACGAGTGTCCTGTGTTTCTATCATGCTTGGGCCCCGTGGTTATGCGTCCATTCCTCCCCACCCCATTTATGAGAATTTCTTAAACCTATTTCCTTCCATTTGCACACTTCCCTATCCCAGTTGGTGTCACTCCTTAAATGACCGTACCCGCTTTTTGCTCTTTAAATTTGTTGACCAATTTGCTTAGTTGTATGAGGGCGACCAACTGATTTATAATGTGCATTGCCTTACCTACTTGTGCGATGACCTGCAGCGGTTTGGACCGCTGCACAAATATTGGGAGGAGTGCGTGCGAAAATTTTGCGGTCTTGTGTTCGGAAACAAAGCTAGCGGCGAAGCCAACTTGCTGGGCATCAATAATAAAGCATCGTTAACATTATCCATCATGTCTCTAGGTGCCGTCCGCGACGAACACAACTACCCATTGGAGTTGGAGAGCAATGTCCACCACTTCATCAAACGGTGGTTTCAGGGGACCAAAGATCGCAACGGGGGTCGCACGGGGCGCACAGTTGAGAGATGCGATTTTACAGGCAATGTACCATGTCATCTCGTAATGTCTTAATATTAGATTGCGCCTTCCAGTGGGTCTGCAAAAGAAACCGTGGGCCTGAACGAGTGAAAGCAAGAAAGCTTCAGCTATCATGTACACAATATATTTATGTTTCATAAATTGTTATTCTCGCTCTCGTTGAGGTGCAGTGGTGACTGACGCGTGTTCTCCATTTGGCGCCGTTTGCGCGGAGAATAAGAAGGTTCGGTCCGCCAAGTTACACGGTTTAGTGTACGGTAACCTAGGTGCGTTATATGCAGAGGTTACAGACGTTGGTGAGATGGACAGCAAGTTGTAGCTGGGGCAAAATTATGGAATCTCGATTCATAATCGATTCTCTGAGGAAGGGCTGCCCTCCTCCCTACAGCTATCCGTGGGCATCGTCCCTGCTTAAGTGTTAGGACCACAAGCACAGCAGTAATATGTTAAACAGCAGACATTCCATCATTCTTGAGCGCGCCCCCGGGAGGATGAAGGAAAACTTTGAAATATTAGAGCATGGACAAAAAGAATTTAAGGTAAGAATATTGAACACATCCGACGATGTTCTGATAGTAACGATACGACTGCCCTCGGGTAAGCTTCAGACGACTGGCAATAAGCAGAAAGCCTCCATACATCACGGGTGTCAAGCTCGATCTCCTCGGCCATTGTGAAGGCGAACCCATAACCTTCGACCATATGGTAGACAGACTTGATCTTTACAGAACCGGAGTTATCGAGTACTGATAGCCTAGATGGCTAGTGGTGAGTGATATTTGATAATCTACAACGAAGTAACACAGAACTGGCACCTTATCCTACCGCTGCGGAACTCCCGGCAGCCAATCGTCACCGCCAAGTACGTTGTGTTAGACATTGGAGACCTTCTGTTGAAGTTTCTATACTGACACTCCACTCCAAAATTCCAGAGAGGCAACTATCACTATGGCAGACCCCGTTGATAAGATGTTTGGACGGACACTCTGGATTTGCACTCGCCACAGTGTATGAAAAAAGACGATGGTCACCGCCAACCCTAAAGTGGGCGAACGGCACTCCCCCGACAGTTATCGGCCAGTCAGCGTACGATCTTTCACTAAGACTTTGAGCAACGCGTAACGATAAGCCACTAATCATATATATTCAAAACAAATTTGGATCGTAGTGCCAAGGTACTACCAAAAACTTGTCAAGGTAAATAATTAGACAACCTCAACAGTTTTGATCGTCAGATCGTCATCGGGGAATGAGTTACAACTTGCCGCTGAACGGGCTAAGGCTGAACTATAATCACATAATAAGGCATTCATACCCAAAAGAAGCTCTTCCGAGCATTCAACAGGTTCACAACAATGGAGGCAAATCGAGCTCCAAAAAGAAGGGATGAACTCACCGCTGAAGCAATGTACAAAGACTGACAACTACCTATTCGCACACCTGTCAAGTCAACGCGATAAAACAAAATCGTGAATGTACAGGGATAAACATTTGCAGGCCTGAATTTGGGTCGGATTCTACAACGTCAATACACCGGGCTATAATATTCGAACTTGACTCAAGTTTGTCCACAGAGAGGCGGTTTTATTCACTTCTGGTCCCAAACCTCACTTGCTGCTACGTCAGAAGACCTGAAATCCAAACATTATCAGACTTAAAGCGCGACTATAATCCCAAGGAACTACTATGCAATGAAAACCGTCCTGCACAACTCCCACCTTGTACTCTCAATACGGACTGCGTGCGAGTTACACTCGTTCTGCCGACGTCACTCCTTCCTACGAAAGGCACAGACGTTCGATATCTGTCCTTATTACGCCGGATTTCGTCTTCATCGCGACAGGTTCACTTACGGTAGCAAACGTTCTAACCCAATCTACAACTGCTGGTTTTAAAATCGTAGGACCTGACAAGCAGGCTCCTGTTACCTCCGTGGTTGTGCACCCCACAATAAGCGCTATCATCCGACCTCACATGCCGACAATCATCGGGGAGAGTTAAATTGTGTGTGGCAGTTATTCAGCAATGAAACGAATTGCGATGATGGAGTCCGTCCTGAAGTATACATGTGTAAACAGTTAATTAAAATTAGTAGTTAAAAGTTAGTAAACACGAACCACCAGAACAGCAGCAATCAATTCCAGTCAGTGAGTGGAAATCGCTTTCAGTAGAGTTATTCTGGAATTTGCAAACAACAATGATGCGCACCACTCCTTGTTGCTCACGCAGAAGGACGCACAAACCACGGTGACGTAACCAACCTCCGAAGCACCACCAACGACGTGCAGTTCCACGCCCTCTGGGTCGACAGTTTTCGCAGGTCGAGTACGGTAGGGAACATGCAAATGGCTTAGAACGCGTAGGCCACTGTACCAATCTTTTCACCTAAGTTGGTTATCAGCTTTAGCGAGTCCGTCTCAACGCAAACCTTCATGACAGTGTTTGCAGCAAGCGTGTCCCCGGCAGTAGCCATGGGGAGACAAACCCCAGTGGATCGCACAAGGTGGATAGGCATTAAGACAAGCCTCTAGTGGATATTGGTTTGTCTGGCAGAGAGAAAATCAACACAAAACAATCGGTCTCTGCGTCCCACTAAACACCCAAGATACGTCCAAGCGATAGGGGTTCAGTCCAAATTTTCCGCAAAGGATCGGTGCGGCATGGGGAAGGGATGGTAGTCAACACTTCTATGTTGTTTGAGACCCAATTCCTCAATGGAAACCCCACTTTGAGAAGCAGACCACAAACTTGCATTACGAAGCGCTTGGTGACGTCAACTTTGCGCAATGACATGGGTCAGTCATCGGTATAGAAATTGTCCTTCACTGCTCTCTTCGTCAGTTTGTCAAGCATGTGCTCATAGTCGTCGGCCGTTTGTAGCAGGGCGAGGTCAGTACAGAACGGGGAGGACCCAACTCCGAATGGGTACGCTCTCATTTGATACTCCTTAGGGTGCATGCCCATATTACCATCCGCCCACCGAAGGAAGCGGATCGCTCCACGATCCTTCCCGGGTACTTGCACTTGCAAAAACATTTCCTTGGTATCTGCTGCAACGGTTGTAAGTTCTGCCCGGAATCTGACTAACACATCTACCAGCTAGGCGGTTATATCCGGCCCCCGGTAGGGTTTATTGTTCGGCGAGTAAACTTGAAACTTGGCCGCACAATCAAAAGCAACTCGTAGCTTGCCCGTTTTTCAGGGTTCGTTCGGGAATAAGGTGGGGCAACGTGGCTCAAGCTGGCACTCAGGAAATTCTTCTGCCTAATTTTTGTCAATCTGGCTGTTCGTGATTGCGCTACACTGCAAACGCAATGAGACTTGTGCAAGCATAGCAACCTTTTCGACGCCAAAGCGTAAATATTGCTCCAAATTATCGTCCCATTCAGCCATGAAGGAGGTGCCTCATAGTGTCCGTTGACCAGTTTTGTTGACTTACACACGAACCACAGCGCTGTGAGATCTCCATCTGAAAGGGACGGTTCGAATGTCATGGTATCGCTAATCTCCTTATTGCGCAACCCGGCGACCATATCGGTCAGATTAGTTTCACGATGACAGACGCAACTAATCGAGATAATTTTCCGCCGCTTTCTTTGGTGGGGGCGGCTAAGAACCCAACCAAGTAACGATCTGACTCGTACAGTTGTCCGCGCTTTCCCAGTTTCTGGCCCATAACGCAGTTAGATTCAGGTAGGTCACAGCCGATGAAAATGTTCACTCCTACATCGTGAATCCTGTCGAAGGGAAGGTCTTTCAGGTGCGACCATCTTTGGTTTTCATCTTTTATCGACGGGACAGGTCGTGTGGATAGATCGTCCACTGAATAAGCATTGCCTACGCCGACCGTTTTTCGTCCGCCCAAGGACACAATTCTCAGGAGGACATTCCTGAAGCGAGTGATGGTTAACTCATTCACAGTCATGACTGACAATGTGGATTGTGTAACAACGACAATGATACGTTCCATCAGATCCTTTTTCACTATAGTGGTGTCTGAGCCAGGTCTAAGAGCGCATACTCCGGGACTGAACCATGTATCGAGTCAATCTTCGCTGATAATGCGCCCAGCCTTGTATGCCTTTCAGCTGTACAGGCCACATTGAAAACACCCTGATGCCTGATATCTTCTTCAGCCACGTGCTGTGTGCGTATGGGATGCAGTAGGCTATGGTGACGCCCACTGTAATCGTCAACATCACAACGCGACTTGACACTGCAGTATGAGGCTCATCGAAGCCGTCGCAAGCCGCTCCATCTCATGGGTACACCCATAGGTAGGAAATAATCACAAGCATCGAGGGTGTGCCTTTGAGAGCACAAGACACGACTGACGCAGGGGTTTTTGCCCGACCTTGGCTAACGAGAGTGCAAGGTGACTCAAAGGGTCTCTTTCTGTATCTTACCGGCTGCTCTCAGACAAATGCGCTATCCCCGAGATTTTCCGTTCACCTTCATTGACCACCCGACAATATCTGTCGCTTGAGATCCCCGCACACTGCGAGATATCTCGGTCGGATTGTCACACGAAGGCTGTCATGCCGTACCAAAAATGCGATGCGCAGCTTCTACCCACTTATGTTGTAAGTGAGCTTGCAATGCTCTCAAAATGCGCTCTAGTGTTGTCACCGAGATGAGGGCGGCCATATGGTTCATTTGGACCAGCGCAATAGAACAGTCCTTCGTTTGTATGGAAAATTGTAATTGTTTAGACGCTGATGCTTGCATATCTGCCGCTGTGTAACAGTCCATCTATCGTGGAATGAGCGACGAAAATGAGCTGTCCGTGAAGTTTTTAGAAACCGCCGTGTTCTGCGATAGCTAACACAGGGTTCTAGCATAACGGTTTCATCTATCGACTCACAGATCGACCCTTACAGTAATACATCATGTAAAGGAGTCTCCGGTCAGAATCGTACACATCGGATTTGACGTGGGTCACGAACTGTCGCACAACTTTTCAATAAGTCATTAGGTTGCCACCATAAACAAAATTCAACCTTTGGCAGTGCCAAGGTTGCGGACAGTGGAGCTAGTGCGGAGCCCATATCTGCACGTGACGAAGCCGATACTGGTTCTGCAGTGTGGACTGTCACCGACTTCAAACGTAACCCACACTCATCAATAAACTTATGAATGTGAGCGTTTCGCTCACTTTTATCATAACTGTTTTTTGCCCCCACTTGTTCATCACAGATACTCTCGTCTTCGTCAGTCAGCACAGCATTAAGCCTAGCCTCCTCTATTTCTGACTTAGCTCGCAACGAAACCATCTGCAGTTCAACATTTGCCTTAAGCTGTCTTTCTTTTATTTCTACCCGTAAAAACGCAGATCTAGCCTGAACACTCCTACGGCTGTTAAAATTATTACAGGAACAACAGTGTGAGGCGGCATCAATGATGCCATTGACATGCCGACTGTATTCAACTGACCGTGAAGAATGGGTTGAAACTTGGAACCGTCAGATAACATCACGGTTGAGCAGCCTGGAGGTATGTGGTGAGTAACATAGGTTTATTCGCCATTCCAAGAAGCACACGAAACCGAGCTGAGTGACCCACGGTTGGCCTTGAAATATCCGCGACGTTTTGAAATTTTCATTGAAGTGATGGAGTTCGCCGACAATTCTTGTTTATGTGATTTCTTAAGCCACAAAAATCGTCTGAATGATATTTTTTTTCCGCTCCATAAGCAACCTATCATTCAAAGGTATTCTTTGCTGCGCTTATCCGAGCTTTAGAAATTCTAATGCCTTCGGTGAATTTTGGAACTTTCTAAAACGCCTTCAGAGAGCTATACAAAATAAACGCGACACAAGTAAATAATTTACAAGATTGCCACTAGTCATTGTTTTCAGACACGCGTTCTTTGCATAAGAAACGTTCAAGGTTAAATTTTCGTACCACGAATTACCGGTTAGAGGATTACATCAGACACCAAGAGGCTGAGAGCAAGTTTGATACATTCGATTCATCGGCAATATAGAAAATTACCCTGGAAAGCTATCCAATTCCAACTTATATTGTCTGCATTTGATTTTCGATATGTACCTCGATTTTCTGATGAAGCAGAAAGTGCGTTTTACTTCACTCCCCCAAAAGTGTTGCCTTTGACAGTTAGTATTTCAGGCTGTACTATACGGTAATCAGTGGTATTCTACTAGGTGCATTGTTTCTCGATGGTACTAGCTACTCACGATTACTTGCAAGATTTGTTCATCTCCGATAAGCATCTAAATGACTTTCAGCGATTTCAGCTATTTGTGCACAGGTTCGAGGTTGGAAGCTCAACTCACCCGGATCCAGTCAGTTTGTTTGTTTAGACATCCAGCGGTTTTCTGTTGACCTGAAAGGCGATCATTGAAAACGGCGTATGGCACCGCTCTTGGGGATTACAGAGAGAACCAAGAACGGAGTGCAATAATAAGCCAACAGAATAGAATACAATACTAACCTAACAATTGCTTAATTAGTTGGGGAACCAATAACACTTTGAGACGGTCCTTAGAAGAGCAGGTAGCAACCTCTAATGGAAGGTGGTTTCAATGGTTGATAACCCTGTAAGAGAAGAACTGTTGCCCAGGGAAGGCCGGGGTCGAAGCTTGTAGAGCTTCTTGTCGTGCCCCCCTCGACTGTTATCACCTACTGGAGTAAAGAATTGCCGCACGAGTTCTGCGCTAAAAAGGTATATATGAATTAAGTCACTGTGGAGTCTTTGAAATTCAAGTGGATAAAGGTCAAGAATTTCGAGACAAGACTCGTAGGGAGGTGTCGCGAGCCGATGATCTTTTTGGTGGTTACTCGCTGGACGTGTTCGGTGGCGAGTATGTCCTCCTCCGAACCGGTGTATAAGGATTGATTAGCATACTCGAGCAGTGGTCTTACATAGACTAAAGTGTTTGAAATTCATGCCTGTCCATGCAGGACTCTTTTAATCATTCTGCTTTAATCATTTTAAGCCTTGCAGATCCCACTTTAGCGCTTATTTTCGTTGATAAGACACGGATGTGCCTGTCGACAAAAACTTCCTAGGTCATTTTCGAGGTCAACTCTTGCGGTATCTATTAGACTGTGTGCAGTCTGGAACACGAATAATTTCCCGGCGTCTCCTCCGTGCGACATCTACGCGTACCTGATCTGATCAGCACTTAATGTGGTCATGGTCATTCTGCAATGTACTGGGATCACACGCATTCCAGATTTTTAACTCGTCTGGATAAAGGAGGCGTTGATAGAATTAAGCTCGGGGTGGTCATCGATTTATGTCAAAAACAACCATGGACCAGTTATGTATCCTTGAGGAACTCCCGCGGATACTGGGGAGGGAGTAGAAAGGCCCAAACCGGTTTTTGCTCTGAAAGTCCTGTTACCAAGAAGGGAAATAGTCCGGTGGAGAATCCTTCCTTGGATCCCATAAGCTGCTAGGTTATTCACAGGATGACCGTGGGGGACACCACCAAGAACATTGGCAAAGTTGAATAAAATAGCATCCGAGATATGATACCTGTCTTTGGTCTCTGTCAAGCCATCCATGAATATTAACATATTGGGTGTGCATGATCAATCCGGAGGAATGACATTTTGAGTCGGGGAGAAAAGGTTATTCGAGAAGAAATGCTTAAGGATGGCGCTTTTTAACAGACGCCACATTATCTCGCATGGGATGCTGGTAAGGCTGATCGACCGATAACTAGTAGGAGAGTGACGATCACCTGCCCTAAATATGGATGTGACAGTGAACTCTTTTCATGCCTGCAGAAGAGTGCCTGTCCGATTAAACGGATTAAAGAGGGGTACCGGCAATTCGAAGACTGCTTCTTTGAGAATCCGGGTATGAACCACGTCTGGTCCCATGGCACTATAAGTATTGATCTTAAACAAGAGATCCTGAATGCCGAGCACGGAGTAGTTAGCTGTCAGGAGTGGGTATTGGCAGTTTTTCCTAGGGGGAATTGGATGCCAGTTTGGCAGGTCCATGTTGTGGGCCGCCCGATGCTATTCTCTGAACACTTCGGCAACCACTTGGAGGTTGGAGGGGGGGTTCTCCGTCAGGAAGCCGCAGAGGAAGCGCTGAGGGCTTTATTTCTCTCTGGCGACGTATGTACTTGAAATGAAAACTCTTATTCTCGCGAGCTACCAGTAGGGTTTTTGACCGTACCTGTTGGGTGTGCTGACGAATTCGCCTCTCGCGTCTGTTTCGTACAGAGCGGAAGGCTTCTAGATCCTTCGGGCTACCCGTCAGCTTCTGCTCAGAGCATAGGCGAAAACGTACTTCAGGAAGGCGACGTATGTTCCGCGGAAGCGTTGCATGAGAGGAGGACTCCCACAACTTTTGAGGAACACATGCCTCATCAACTTCGCGAGCTCAGCTGAAAAATAGGTAGTTTGAGTTCACTGAGTCAGATGTAAAGCTTAGTGTACTTAAGAATATGCTTGGTGCGCTAAAGTCTGCTTTCTAGAAATTCCGGGATGAAGTCCTTGTCACAGCATTTTGGAGCCAGTGACAGTTAAAGTCAAAGGCTAGTAGCATGTGATCACTATACCCCAGCGGTGGTTTGATGACAACCGTATCTGCCAGATGAGCTTCATTGGTGACGAACAGATCAAGCAAGGAGGGTGTCTGTCCTGGAAGGTGCCTTGTAGGTAATTGGACATGCTGTATCCAAGCTTTCTCATGGTTCAACATTGCCAAGGATTTCGAGAACTCGCAGTCAAAGTCCTCTTGAGAGGTCGCTGTAGAGTTTAATTTGAGTGCGCTGAAGTCACCCATATTAAGAAGATGAGGAAAACGCTGGGTAGACTTCAGACGGTCAAGGGCGGCACTAGTTATATATTCGTGACGTATGAGTAATAAATTGCTCAAAGTGATTTGGGTCATTTGTGATTCCGTGGTTAGGGGCGTAGATTCGTAGGGCGGTCACAGTGCTTGTAGCGTGGGAACGTGTACAATATCTGAACTAAGGTTACATGTAATTACCAAAGCGAGTCTTGAAAACTGAAATAGAACCATCGAAAATCACATAGTCAGGAAGAAGCTATGACAACACCAGTCGTCTATATTGGATCTTTGCTATGAGAGGTTGGCCTCTCAACTAAGGATTATAACCCTGGTGACCATGAAGTTAATGTACTAATTGTGAGTGTAAGGGTAAGTTCTCCTCTAAGACGACAGAACTCTGAAGAGCACTGATTCAAACGTGATAGTTTTATTCTATAAGGCTTAGGTTGGACGACCTGAACGAATTGGATGGCGCGTCGTTAAATTCTCTCGAATAAGCTATCCTTGTGGAGAAAAGGTGGTCAAGCCACAGTTTCACTCCCGAGGTACTGATGGATGAAACTTGTGTATTAGTTAAAAACATTGAGGAGCAAACTTACTGAAAGGCTTCTTGAGTAGCTCTGAGGCATTAATTTTTTAGCATATGCCGCGGCGTTGAGTGAGCTCGAAATGGTATAAGGACGACGAGTCGAGGTTCTCAACTGGGACCGTTTGTAGGGCGTGTGCTGTCAAGGTGGTAGGCGGCATTTCCCGAGTAGCATATATGCGTAACTGCACTTTCTGGTATTAGAAGCAAGCTTATTTATAGCTGACTCATCACGCAGACTGTCGGGGTCATTCAGTAAGATGGCTGAATCATCAGAAGTGCTCATGGTTGTCCAGATTCTAATATCATCTGCGAGCCGCAATCGAAATGGGAAGAACGCTCGTGTAAATGAGAGATCAGAGCACACCAAGACTGGAAACTTGAGGTACACCTCTAACTTGTATAGCAGCTAAAATACGCAGTCTACATACACTCTGTACTTCTTCTGCGATTGTTAAGACTCAAGTCTTCAAAGCAGAACAACGTTGTTCATGCGGCGAAATCTTCGGTAAAATCCAAGAATGCAACATCTACCCTGATACCCTTGTCTATTGTATTCCTCCATTTGTCAGCGGATGGTAGGAAATTTGTGGTACACTATCCTCCTCTACGAAAACAGTGCTGCAATTTGAGAAAGTTACGAAAAGATAGCTGTGAATTGAGTCTTACGTGAGTGCCTCTAGTACTTTAGAGACAATTGAGGGCAAGGCAATTGAACGATAACCACGAAGGTTTCGTTTACCACCTTTTCAACTGCTGCGTGAACAATGGTGAACAGTGAGCTAACAGTCTGGACAATATGTTAAGCCGCTTCCCGAAGAGCTTTCAGAAGAATGCCATATGGACTAGGAGAACTGTATATAAGGCTTCGGAGCTTATCCGCAACAACGGAATCGGAAGTATCCATTATATTCGTGCTATTGAATCCGGTGACAGAAGAAACCTGAGGGGAGAACGGCGTGTGAGTAGAAATACTGTTGTAAACCTCCGCGAGAATATTAGGGGATTCAGCGTCGAAGTTTGTTTGTCCTGTCGAGCCGAGTAGTCGAGGCACCCCCGCTTTTGTCTCACAAGCTGTCAGCGCAAAGCAAAGTAGGTCTCTTGAATCGGCAAAGAAGGGTCTGGCAAACCACTGCTGGTAATGAATTCGATCTTCGCGAATGAACACAGATTATGAATGAGTATACTCTTGCTGGTCTTCCTGTAATCCAGATAGCTGATAAGTCATATGTGCGCATTGTTTTTGTTCAGCATTGACATTAAGGTATGAGATCTTAGCCGACATGTTGGCCTGTTGCCCCTCATGGCCGCCAGTGATATGGATTCATTAGTGGCTGTGGGGGGCGTCAATGACTTTCGTACACAGCTCTTCAACAGGGTGGGTAAACCACAATCCTCCCCTGTTTGTGCGGCCAACTGCATAAGCAGCAGATCAACTATCATCTTACGAAAGTTCTTGTGGCCCTAGATAACTACGTTGATGAGGTTGGCGTTACAGACGAAACCAAATAAGATTACTTAGTCGCTTAACCCTAGCGGAACGATTGCCTCAAAGTTGTTTATCGCGAAGTTTTTTATCCTCGGTGGTAAGAATATATTCCAAGTGCGGGGGCTTCTGGCGTGCCCGCTGACGCTTGATATGTGTTCTGTAAAGCCCGAGGCTTCTAGAGCATCAAAGAAGCGTACTGGCGTGCGGTCCACAGACCCTGTTTATAAATAGTTTGGAAAATTTATACTCGGAGAATTGAAGTTGGATATCGAGGGTATATTGCAACAGACTGGAAAGGTCAAAATCTCCATTTCACTCAAAATTACTTCACTACTAGTGTGACTTGATGATGGGAGACAGTAGATAACCCCACATCCAAACGGTCCAAATTAGTTGGGCGGATTGAGCGCCAGACTGATTCAGGAATAGCGTTAAGCGCCGGATTATTGTACGGGAAGACCCGCAACGAAGCACGATCATGGAGTATTGCGCCGCCGCCCTTGCGTTCCATCTTCGCGGACCTGTTACATGACCTCAGTGTCTAGCACAGATTTAAGGTAAGAATTAGCCAACCAGGATTCATTGACTGGAACTGTATGAAACTTTGCACATCAGCAACGTTCACGAAGCTCACCTAGCTTGTTGCATAGACTGAAAGCGTTGGTATAAATGCACCTAACAGTGTTTGTTTTGAAGAAGTTTTAGTGGACTGAACGGGTGGACTGAACGCGATTCCACCGGAGTTCGTTGTGATGAGATTTTTTCGAGGCATCAGACCCTCTAAAGATACCACAAAACGACTAGAACGGATCTTATTTTCTGACGTTTACCTGCCTTTCTTTGGGACGGTCAGATTGGAATGGTGTTTCACACGGAACAAGGCGTCGTCTGTGAAGAATTCGCTCTAGAATATGGAGGGCCATTTCGTGCGACGAATTTCTTCAGGTGATGTATCCGGACACTAGATGCGGTGGATATGTTGAACTTAAACATCGGTCACTTCAAATGCAGGAACAGGAAATCTCCACTACCTTCTGTCGCCCTCATTAAGACTCCTCTCAGAGTCTGGTACGCCCCGGATGATAATATTTTGAGTCCTATCAACCACTAAGGGATCACTTTTTTGTCTCGGGCACTTTACCCATGGCGTGTCCTGATATATCTGGGCGTCAGTTTTGTTACCCAGTATATAGGAGACGACTACGTCCTCAAAGTCTGAAGCCCTTTCAAAAACTATCCATATCGATTGAGACTTATCAGCATGTAGTGAATCTTGCTTTTTGGTCAGATATGGTTCAGCCGTGTAACGATGTGTTTAGTCGAAACCAATAGGTGGTTTTTATTTGTCTTGCATACACTTTGGGTTAATAGTTTATCTCGTAAGGTTTGTTTCAAAGGGGCTAAGGTGTGAACTGTTTATCCACTTTTGGTTACCAAAAAAGCAGTCCTTGAATGTGCGTGTTTACTGTTCAGTTAACTCTACGATGGACCATTAAAGTTAAGCAATAACAGACTAATGTACGCTTATTTCACCTCTAGCAAGTTTGCTGTGGTTAACCAGGAAATGGCCAAAATGCACTCCGTTGAATTGCCGTAATGTCTTCTATCTCGTCGCTGATAATTGTCTGCCGCGTAATATGCTATGGTTCGTTTTACTTCAGTGAGTGTTGTTTATAGCCATCCTGGTGGCAGCTGGATGTTGCCTCGACCTGTTAACGGGAAAGTTGGTCAAAGTCTTCCACCTATTTCTTATCATTGGGGTAAAGCCGTCACTTTTGAGTGGTCCCAAAATCGACCCAACCGTGCAATGTATTGCCCGGCACCAAACATAAAGTTCATTGTAACATGGCCCACAAAATCCGTTTTCGTTTGCTTTTGGCTTTAATATATACTCATTTTTTAACTTCGCCTCATAGTGCTTTGGGTGTCTTGCGGCGTTGAGCGACTCATCCTTGGCATTTAGAATAATGTGTCTGCAAACCTTGAGTGGTATTAGTTCGTACGTGTTTCTGTCTCCCCACAAAATGACCTTGCTTAAATGTGGCGTGGTGGCTGACGCATCCTTCTGTAAGTGTGTATACTTATATCCGTGTGTATGTATGTTTATGGGTGTCATATATATATATGTATGTGGCAAGGATGTTACATAAGGTAGCAAACAGCGCCAAAATAGAAAAGGGAAAGATTGTGTTACAGGTGAAAGGGGGAACACTCGGAGAGGGTTAAAGGAAAAAAACTGGTGTCCACGGAGGTTCGTAAACTGGGCGTCACCGAATTCTATTCCTCACCAAATCCGACAGTATCCTTACCCTTAGATGTTCATTATTCTTCAGACCTTAGTTGAGAAGCCGGTAAACTACCGCCGGAGTAAGCTCCAACGTCATTACTTTCATGCCCCCAAGCTAGGTCGTACACTGGTTACTTCCAACCTAATCCAACAATCGCAAACTAGTTGGAGTGTGAGAGGTAGTGAGTTTTTCTCAAAGTTGGCCCAAGTCAACGGTACCTGTAAGATGACAACAATATAATCGGTGATCCACAGAGTCCACCCGTCCGGAAGACAAATCAACACTTCATCATTGCTTACACTGTTCTCACCACAAATTGCGTATGTTTTTGGGGTACCGATGATTGAAAAAGGCACCGCAAACATCCTGCGCACCAATTAGCCGTGTTTTTCAGCCGTACAATGAGGCTATTCGTACGGTGGCATCGTGCACCCTATCTTTTATCGAAGGACTACTAGGATACAGGCGCCACAGATTGTTTAGTTTAACGGGCGCCACCCAGAGTGCTAACTGTACGATTTGTGATTCGACTGGACATACCACCAGCACCGTTTCCAACATGGTCTCCACTCGTCTTATCCTGTGTCTCTAGTGTCGTCCATTCTGTTCTAGCCAGGTACTTATGGAATCAGAAGTCGACGTCAAAACTTTCACTCCCTGAATTCACGTTGTACACCGACTGTGTAGCTGCCAATTCCGGCTTAAATGAAGTTGAACAAGTTGCGTACTGCGCTGTAAATGACAAGTTGGTATTCAAAAAACGTGTCCGGACCAAAGAAACATTTCACAAGAGAAACAAGTTTATAGGCACACCAGATTTACCTTTTCCGAAGAAGTGTGTACAGCGAGAGAGATTGCGTGCGCAACAGGCCCCATACCTCTGAAAAAGGTCTACATTTGCTAGTTGTAGTAAAACATTCTGTGTGACAGTTTAGTTATCGTTACGTATTACTCCACTTATTCCATGCTGCTTATTCTCCATGACAGTTTACCTATTACTTATTTCCTCGAAAGGCCCTATGAAATAAAAGCGGGTTTTGCATCAGACCGTACTATTCGACCCTTCACTTTTATCCGCACCACTGATCTATGACGTCACTCTGTCAATAATGCTATTAAAGAGGCTATTAAAAAGCTATTAAAGATTGCGCTTATTTGCTAATAAAGAATGCTTTATCGTTGAACGAGGTACTCCCAGAGGCATTCTAGCTTGCCTGACCTCTGTGAAATACTGTCGCCACTGTCAACTTTGGTGGTTCTCAGTCCTTTTAGGTGATAGACCTAGTCTATATACATTGGTGTTTTTTTATCTAGGTGGGTGGATTTTGACTCTGCTATTTTGCTGATTAGTGGTTTAAATCACTTTGTTTTTACTAACAAGGCCTCCACCTGCTTTGTCGCGCTTTGGCTAATTGTTCTGCGTTTGTTCAGCTCGCTAAAATTATGAAGCTCCGTCGAGATCAGGCGGCACTTCCAATGGCTGCATATCGTTCAGAGTTGTTGCGACAGTTGTCTGTTAACCAGGTCGTTGTGGTCGCAGGCGATACGGGGTGCGGAAAATCTACACAGGTCCCGCAGTATTTGCACCATGGAATTCCGAAGAGTGATGGAACTTTTGATGGCGGTTATCGTTGCATTGCTGTCACACAGCCACGCCGTATCGCTTGTATCAGCCTGGCAACCCGTGTGTCTACGGAAATGCTCTGCGAACGGAGTTCGAAGGTTGCTTATCAGGTACTATTTTGGGTCATGACTGAGTGGTTTTCTTTGCACATCTTTTTCATTTAATGTCTCTCCTGATTTACTAACTGCCTGATCACAATAGTAGTCAAGCTTATGCATGAGCTACTGGTGTTAATTTTGAAACTCGATTGCCAGCGTAGTTGATGTAATAATTGGAAAGTGAATAGAAGCAGGGAGAACGCGATCGTTCAACTTGAAAGGACGCTTAAGCACAATAAGTGGTGTATGACGGGGAGTCACAAACTTCGCTCGTCTTGGGTTTAATTACCAACGATGTGGATTAGGCGATCATCTGTTCGTGTATTGTGTGGGAGATTTCTTTGAATAAGAAGTCCTCGGTGGGTAGCTTTTTCTTTCTATTCCTGCACGTAAGAATGCCGTCACGTCACCAGTGTCCACCTCCTGACCTGTGTGTACGTGGTGTTGCTGGAGGCCTTATCCAGGGCCAATTTGTAACAAAGCTGCTTTACGTTAGCGCGAGCGTGTGCGCATCTGTTTGTCCGTCTTACACACGTATATTTGGCTGCATCCGGTGCACGGGACCGAATAGACCACACTGGACCGCTGGTGTTTTACACGTTTCTTCACGTTTACCGAGGCTGTGCGGATTTCTATAGTTTATGTGACTCACGGATACTGGGTGGTTGGAGGATCTTATAAACTGCCCCAGCTGCACAATGAGTGTATGGTTACTGGTTGTATTTTCAATTTCATGTGTTGGGTCGTTATTCGTTATCTGATAAATCTTTCAATGAAGCTTCTGGCATGGCTGTAGACAGTTTTATCTATATTTATAACCTTGAGGAGGTAAAAGCATGATTTTACACATGGTGGAACAAACATAAAGGTGGAAAACATGTGCTAATCAACACGATCAATGTGTAAAACATTCTACCCACCAGCTAATCTAGTCACGACTCTCAGCATTTCCAGTCATGTACGTTGTGGACCTTTGGGTCGTTCATTGGAGGTGCGCCAAGATGTTCTTAGCAAGCTCCAGTGCTATGCACTGTTTTAGCGCGAATTCAATGCCTGATATCTACATTATCCTTTCCGATGTCTCGGGCGTTCATCACTTTTAGTGGTGTTCGTCAGGGATGTCCGATTTCCCCCTTCCTGTTCAATTTTGTTATGGACGACATTCTGGAGTGACCGGGCTGGTTTGTATGGAATGCGCTTCCCACCTTCAAAGTGTTGCTTCAAGACTGGGATATTTCCACCCCTACTTCCCTTATTGCAGGTAATCTGCTCGAGACTGTGGACAGTTTCACATACTTGGGTCGCACTATCTCGAAATATTGCTGATCAAATATCAGCGAGGATAGCAAAGGCACGAGCTGCCTTTGCCAAACCGCGTCATCTGTGGCGTCGAAAAGACGTTCGGTTGTTGCTGAAAGGAAGGGTATATAAGGCCTGTGTGCGTTCCATTTTGCTGTATGGTTCGGAAACGTGACCTGTCCACAAGGAAGATATCAACAGGTTTGCTGTGTTTGATCATCGTTGTCTCCGCCACTTGGCCCACATTAAGTGGGCTGATCGCGTGAGCAATGTGACAGTTCGCCGGCGCGTATTCCGGAACGCTCGGGATGCGCGATCAATTGGTCAACTAATTACGTTGCACAGATTGCGATGGTCGGGTCACGTGCTCCGCATGCCAGCTGAGCGTTTACCGGACCGGGCATTATACACTGAGGCCACCAACAGTTGGGTGAAAGCGCGTGGTGGTTAAGCAACAACGTGGTCACGAAATATGAAGACCTTAACTATTCCGTTGAGCGAAGTGGGCAGGTATCGCCTGTCTGAATGGGGTCCTCGTGATCATTTAAACCGCTGGTTAGATACGCTTTTCGAGATGACGGTGTGTCGCAGTCAATGGCGTACCTGTATCCATACCATTTCTAGTTCTTCCGCTTAGTCTTCTTTTAGTATTTGTCGACCTTCTTAGTAACGTTTCTTTTTAGGATATTCCACGTCAGTGTTGAGGTGAGCGGCAACCTGAGCCACAGTACCTTTTGGCCAGGCTCATGACTGTTATGATGATGATGATAATGATGTGTTCAGCGTGGAATGCTGTCTCGTGGTGTACAGCGCATCCATCCCATCCACTGGATTCGATGACGAGGAAACCCGCCAGGTGGGATGTTGGGGCTACCCTTCCCGTGGGTCAACCGTTAGACAGTCTCGTCGCTTAGGTGGCGCGTCCGCCGTACATGTTAAACTCTGCACATGTTAAAAATATCAAGGTTAGGTGGTCGGTGATTATTTTTCTTCTTCATCAATCAGGCTCCGCAACCTTATTCCTTAATCTTTCTTCCCCAAAAGTGGATTTCTTCACCAAAAAGTGTTTTACTCCTTTTTCCCAGGATTTGTGATTGGTAATATAACTTCTGAAAAGTACCTCTGTTGTGCAACCTGCGGAGAGATTCCTGCCCGACGACGTCTAGAAGGGGCACTCAGATGTTCACTACTGTACGCCGATATTCTACTCAGGCTAGAATACTCAATGATGTTTACATCTTTGTGTTGAGGTGGTATTTGGTAGTCTTCTGGTAAAAACTTCGAGCTGGGTCGCTAATGGAATGAATATTACAAGTGGGATCACTGAGCCGTGATGACCAACTGAATCAACTTTGTTCATCTGTGAACACCACGAAATCATTGCATCTATTTAATGTTACGACAAGTTCAGTCACTGTGTTTCCAACTAACCGCACCGACGAAGCGATGCTGACTACTCGCCATTTTTTTCTAAGAGTGTAATCCACACTCGAAGTTTCGTTCTCACTCGTCAATGGTGAACTTTAATCACCGGCGTTGTGGACAGCGTAGCAATGTTCATCAATACTAAAGGCGAACACGATAATGAAAACATTGGACAGAATAGTGGGGTTCTTGGAGGAAAAAATGGAAACCATCGAGTTGAAGATAAACAGATTTTCTGCGCGTTCGGACATGCTGTTTTTTTGGTGATGTCTGAATGTTTCACAGTTGATCCTTTCCTAGATTATCACGTTTAACATGCTATATAATGAATAATTAGCGAAGGCTTGAAGTTGGCAGGCCGCAATTTCGAAACATGAACAGAAACGTACAAAATCCAAGTCACTTGTTGGAACTTTGGGCACAGAAAAAAATGGGATTGGTAAGCAATCGCGTGTATCTGTACGGAGGCTTCAACTAAATTCATTGTTCCTATGTGATAACTGTTTGTCGTTCATACACTGCGGGAAAACCTTACTGGTTTTGTGAACAGTCAGATGGATTAATTTTCCGGATGATCTTGAACAACTAGCGAGCTTGTAAGAAAGATACAAAATCACGTAACGTTTTCATTTCATTGTGAATTCCAGAAGATGGCGTGATCAACCACGAGACTTTCTGAAACGTGACTGATGAAAGTGAATAATGTCAGAAGAAATGGATACAAAACTATCATGCTTTTACGAGATCGTTGTGGCTCCCACAGTGAAACATTTGGGAAATCTAGAAATGGTCTTGTTATCTACAACCTTAACCAGCAGACCACAGCCCATGATTACAGGAGTATTTTTGGTGGTTCGAGGCATTTCACAAGAAGCTCTTCTACACCACGTCTTCTTCCACACACATGCTGCATCGATGGCGTTGGGGAACCTAGTAGGTAGGTGTCCACCTGACGCTTAAACATGGGTCCTAGTTTCCATTACCCGACGCATATGGTGCTGATGTGATCCGGTAAGGTCGAACCAGCCGTCCATCCTTTTGATAATGGTGACTGAGGTCAATTGTTTGTAAACAGATTGCGCATTGAATTGATTTTCACTATCCGAGTGATATCGTTTCCACCACCGTAAACCTTGTGTGTTCTGCTGTGCAAGGTGACTTCCAAACGGACTTACAGAGAGCTTTGTCTTCTACTTCACACACACACACATCACTGACATTTTTACTAATACTATACCACCTTTGTGCCTTGTTTTTACGTCCAAAAGCAATGGTTTTTTGTTGTGGACTTGCTTTAGTTTCGAAATGAGGTGGACGAATGATGACCTGGCGTAGACAAATGAAATCGTTCACGAAGACGTTGGTCACTGTAGGCGGGGTTCGTCTCCCATGCTGGGGCTCCCGCGACTCACGAGGTCGGTGGCTTGAGACGTTAGGTGAGATGGCGACTAACTGAGCTCAGTGGCGTGAATGTTGTCGTTGTTTGGCCGGATTGTGTGTATGCGAAGTGAGTTCACTTAATAACGAGGAGCAGTGAAAGGCGTAAGGAAGCTGTCTGGTTGATGACGCCTTACTTTTACTTACAGCTCGGCTGTTTCTTTGTAAGGTGTGGACACCTTGATATGGAGTGTTTGAATGTAGACGTGGCTATTTTTAGTAGTTAGGTCGCTTTCCCTTCACTTCTTTATTTCCCTTCTCTCTTCCTGCATGGGGTTTGGTTTTACTCTACTTCATGCTTGTGTGGCGGTCAAGCATCACTGGTTCACACTGATGTACTGCTGTTTGTCATGATGATGATGGTGGCGTCTTTGTAGGCTTAGTTGTAGGCGGCAATACTCCTCGTAAAGTTTTGGTAACGTTATTCGTGTATACTTGTTGCGTTTTTCTTCTTGCAATTTGTTTCTGGGTTCACTTCAGCTCAGTTGCTTTCCCAATTATCTCGGTTCAGTTTTCATTCAGCATGGACGGGGATGTTTTTGGTCATTTGATGCGTGTATTCTCTTTAACTACTTGCGTTCATCTGCGTATTACATCCCCGTTGTATATTTCCAAAACAAACTGTAATGAAAAGCTGAGTTATCACTTGACCTAGGGTGAAAATTACCCACTGTTTTACTAAATTTTGTCTGTTAGCGTCCCAGCCGCTTCGGATGTTCGTGTGCCTAGGTTTTGGTTGTCTTCCTGAAACTAACCTGCATCACAGCGCATCACCGCAGTGTCATGTTTTGCTTCGTACTTTCCTAGGTTCGTTTCGAACGGTCCCGCACAAAGGCAACGCAAATACTGTTCCTCACAGAAGGACTTCTACTGCGCCAGATGCAGCTCGATCCGTTTTTGAAGGAGTACGACGTGATTGTGCTAGACGAGGCAAGTTAGATTTGTTACTGAGTCTATCATTTTGATTTTATTTCGTTTTTTTCTTTTGAAATAGTCCGATGTGCTAGGACTGTACATGAAAATGGTGAACAGTCATTTCCACGGAAGCAGATCCTAGTTTACATCATTGTGGAAGTCACTTTCTTAGTGGTGAACACTTGCGACCTTTTAAATCGAATTTTGAGGACACAGCTCGCGTTTACCGGGGTGGATGTGATTTTTTGCCGCCGATTTTATTTTTTTCGATGTTCGCTTTGATATTTACCACCATAACCGGCTTTTAGGTTGTACGAAAGCTGATAGTTTTTAGGTCAATGTTACTGACACCATTCACTAATCCCGAGGTCTCTGGCCACTGGCTCCGCTTATCCCACCGACTTCTGTCTAGAGCTGGGTTACCTCATACTATCTAGCTTTCACTTGCGACCTCGTCTGATGCGTGATGACACTCCGTGAGATGTAAAAACAGAACATTTGATATTAATCCTGGCGCAGTTTAATCTAATATTTGTCTTTTTAACCATCCATCTAAAAAGTACCACGATTGTCTGTGACTTAAGTGTATGAAAACGTACTCTCTATATGTGCTTTCACTCCCAAAACCGACTTGTGATAATTTTTGTCCATATCCTGGGTGTTTTTGCAGACTCAGCAGGGTTATATCCTATCACCCGGCCTTTCTTATTCAAGCCGATGGTTTTAAATAATCAGTACTGTGCATGGGTGAAAATTAATTGCCTTAGACGAAGTGGCTCGTTGATACTTCATTGTGTGCTGTTTGTTTATCACTTCTTCTCTCCTTGTAACTATGCGTTACTCACAGCTGTCGACAGTCAGTTTTTGTGCTGTTTTAGAGGAGTAACTTTTAATGACTCACGTGTTCATCTCCTTAATTGTGTATGTATTCATATCTTTTCTCCATCATCAGCATCCTTGTTCCCCGTTCTGGTAGTGTATCCGAACAAAGTTGTTACGTATAATCGACCGTATGTTTGGGACTGCGAAAGTATGCGAAAGTATGCATAGCACTTAAATTTCGCGCTCCTCTAATCACAAAACCGCGACCGTATCTTAACTTACGTTGTCCTCAGTTGACTAATGTGATATGCCTAGTGCGCACAAACCTTCTCATTAATAACACTACTGATAGGCTATGACCAAAAAGATGGGAATTTTGACTGGTAATGCTAACATATCTTACTTGAATCGTAATTCTGCCGCTTACATCTTTGCAGACCCAAACGAAACCCGACGGCGTCTGCCGTAAATCAGACTGTGTTTATCGTCGTATTTGCCAGGGGTGTGGACAGGAGCGTGCTGCATACACTTCGTATTATGGTGTAAATGACCAGAGCACTCAAAACGAAGTCACCACATCAGTGTATCCGCATAAGTGGACGCACATGCTTACTAATGTATCCTCTCTTGCTTGGTTCTCTTGCTCTGAAAATCACAGGCAACGGCCTAGTATACTTTTGACTGGTTGACGCTGCTTGGTTCATTTACCGTAACACCCGAAGTCATTATCATTAGGCTTCCTGTGCCAGGAGTTGAAATGGTTGATGAAGTGTACAGGTAGTCTGGTCCAATTAGCTTTCCCTGTCGGAACAAACGGGTTAATTGGACGTTGGTTGGTATAACACAAAGAATTCCAAGGGCATTATCAAGCTGATGATGTCACTAAGTAGTTGATCAGTGTCCAGTCGAACGAATCAGGTCAAGTACGTCAGCTGGCGCACGGGAGATTCTGGCGAATTTAGAAATCATAGTATAAGTGAGAGAAAACAGGGTGTTAGCAAAACAAACGTAGAAATGACAGATCACGCGCAGTTATTTCTCCATATTTCACCAAATATATTATTCAGAACCAAATAAGCTGAAACGTTGTTTAACATGGAACCATCACACCGTTCATTTTAGCCACAAGCAGTTCCTATAGACATGAAGATAACACTAACGGTTTCACAACACGACTGTTACCGGGCCCCATCGTCGAATTCGTTTGACTCTTACAAAATATTTTGTCTAACATTCCTAAACAGGCGTGATTAAGTTCCTTGTTCCATTAGTGAACCTTCCTTACATGCCAACTCGCTTAGACCTCATGGACTCATGTGGTAACAAAATTGTTGGTTTAAAGCGTGAGCTGTCATCCAGCCAACATTAATAGCCCGAGATGTTCGTACGCGATACACATTTATAAACACTATTTAGCATTCTGCCCCACGCAACATTGTTGCTGGGACTGCCCAAGTAAACAGACACTGTAAGTATTCAGACAGGTAACCAGCTTCTCAGGCGAGAGTGCACGTTGGCATGCTCGTCTACTCCTACACAGCTACATCGACACGTTTTGATCACTTTGCTCGTTTTGATCGATTAGACCGACAAAATGGACGCCGTGGGTGTGTTCTCATCGCCGTGGTAAACCTTCGAAGGTATATCCTTTTTAATTTTCTTGTGTTTGGTAACTTATTTGAAGCTCGTGACTTCTAATCAGTGAACACACGTATATACCAGTTAGCGAATTCGGCCGTTGGTCAAACGCGGGTTAGACCAAACGCGTTGCCGTGACGGAAGTTTTCGATTCGAAAATGGCTACTGACTTGTTGTAAGTAGTTCAAAATAACTTGCGAATTATTACTTTAGTTTCATCTTTGTTGCAAATGAAGTGTTGTTTTCCTGCCAATTAGATTGTAGACGTGGGATTCTCGTATATTTTTTTGTCTAGGACTCCATTTAGTCCCTTGGTATAGGTTACATGACAGGTTCGGGCCCGAACTGCTCTCCACTGATTCACAGGTCAAACTGGAAATATGGCTAATGTGTTTGAATTGCTGATCGCCGGCAGCCTCCCCACCATTCAGTCAAACTGGCAGAATGAGCTCGTCCTGCTGCATAAATTGACTCATCCTACGCAAAACCAGATTACTGGAACGCCCCTCACTACGAACCTTGCGATGTCTACGGAATGAGTGTTCAGCAAGACCAAAGCATGTCTGCATTATCCAACGTAGTGGACGATCGAACCTCAACTAGTCTTACCAGGTCATTACCACGTGGCGTGCAGAAGACACCTGAAGTTAGATGAGCGAGGTACTGCATATTGACAAGAATACTTTACCTTCGTAGATAGCACCTTTTTGTGTGCTGCTACGATACATGGACCGCACGCGCGGTGGCTTTTCGGTGTCCGTTTTCGACCATCGGTGTCCCCAAAGCACTAGCGGCCCGTAGTGGTAGTGACAAAGTCTTTCAGCATTTTTCCTTGATGAAAAGGCTTTGTCAATCGTAGAACGTAACAATCTTGTTTCACGGGCTTACCATATCGTTTTGTTTGCCAGTGGTGGGTTGGATTGATAACCGCCGCTCGGGTACTGATCTGTTATTTGCGTTTAGGACATCGAGGCATCGACGTTAAAGCTTGCTTCAGTAGGTTTTTTCTAGTTTTTTTGGTGGGATCCGCAGGACGTTGTGTAACGTGACAAACACTAGACATCAGTTACGCCCCTGTTGCTAATAGTTGCATGTACCGGCCTTTTTCGTTTATTCCTACATCTTTTTATCACATGTTACCCAAAATTTTTCCTCCTTTTGTTATAACACTTCTACAATCGCGTTAGTTATATCCAGAGACGTGATTTATTGGAAATTCCCAATGGTCGACCTAAACCTACCACCAGCAGAGATGATGAATGCCTACTAGTGACGACCAAACTGAATCCGTTCGCTTCCAGTCATACATTGAGTTAGCTTAGCAACTTTCGTTAATCTCGCATTTATTTGAACGACGTTCGATTATCATCCTAGCTCCCCGTATATGTACCCGTTCTGATGAAGAGGCACATGAAAACTAGAAGGGGTTGAACGATAAGGCATATATTAAGCGCGAAAGTGTATACAGACAAGTCAAGACTTACGAATCGACATAGATTTCGTTAATGGCTCTTGCTTCAGTTTTCTGTGTTGTTGCTCTTCAGATTTTGGAAACCTTAAGGTAGACCTGATGGTGGTCCTCACTTATATCACATGGTCCCAGTACGAAAGCTTTCCACCTCCTACCCCTGTAAGTTCTCTTGCACAGTCTAATTTCGTTACCTGGACAAAATGAAAAGTCCAATTGCCAAAGGTTCTTGAAGGTTGAAAACTTTACGTGCTGGGCGTCTTGGTATGGACTGGATGCAGTGGCCAACAGGAAAATGCAAAGGACCGTTTTCCGTATTCACTACCCACCGCCTCATTGTTTGGCCTGACTTGTGGACGTCTACGGATTCTTTCCTTTGCTGGACATTGTGTGTATGTGTGTTCCACAATCGTCTTACTATTCTCCAAACCATTGATTTCATTCTATCTAGGTTCATGAACGCCACTGGCAAACAGACTGTTTGTTGGGTTTGGTCAAATGTCTCGTGTCGGCTCGACCCGAACTCCGAGTGGTTCTCATGTCCGCTACGATCAACGTGAAATTGTTCTCCTCATTCTTTAATGATTGCCCGATTATCGAGGTCAGTTCCAAGTGACTTTGTTTATCATTGTTTTTAACTTAGCTAATGCCTGATGTTTTAGTTCAGTTCATCGGATTTTACATCTGCTTTTCCTATTGTTTAATCTTGATTCTGGACAGCTCACTGGGCGTGATTCATGATTTAACACAATGGTTGTGTTGCCTTCGCTGTTGATTCGCGTCACCAAATCATTTGTTTTCTTGTTTACCCCCTAAACTGTTTTACTCCAAATTTCATTTAGTTTGGATAATTGAAGGTCTAAGCAATCATTGTAATCTGATTACTGCTCCTCTCAGAATGCTCTGACTTTTGAAACGCAGATCGAACCAGGTAAGAGAAAAGTAGACAAGTTTTGGACCTTGTCGTGGATGTATCGATCATACTTTCACCTTGGGACCGACAAAAGAGCATCGACACTTGTGTTCTCAGCCAATGACCGCGGTATTTTTGGACCCATAAACTGCTTGTGATTCGGCTGTCCGACATGCTTCCTGGGGTTTTCTTCGTCGCAGAGGCCTCCCAGTGAACTGTCAATTTGTTTAGGTTGTATGCCCGCTTTGGTGCACATTACGCGTTTATGAGCAGCTGTCTTGAGCGCTCCCCACGTCAAGTGACGTTAAACAGGAGTATCCGATTCCCCCCTTCCTTTTCAATTTCGTAAGGGACGATATTCTGGAAGAAACAAGAAATTATGAGGATTTCGGAGTAGAGCTTCTACCAGGTAATAAACTGATTACTGTTGAGTATACGAACTGAATTGTTTCCGTAACGCACTCGCCAACCTTCGTCGTTTGTGGAGTCGCAAAGAGGTCTACTCGTTGGTTAACTGCAGAGTTCACCTTGCTTGCGTGCGCCCAGTTTTGCCGTAGGGATCAGACAATTGGCGCAGAGGTTGCTTGTAGGCTGTCGGTATTCGATCGCCGCTGTGTCTGCTGCTTAGCCACTGTCAAATGGGCTGACTGCGTGAGCAAAACGATAGTCTGTTGAGACACTTGAGAAGTGTGCAAGGTGGCGATCATGACATGACTCTGTGTCGCATTCAGTGGCAAGTCTGTATCCACAAAATTGTGGAATTTTATTTATCGTCGCGTTATAGTGTTCGAACTTATGGACTCCGAATAACCCTAGACATCGTGCTTGAATTGAAACCCCTCACACAACTTCTAAGAAGAGGACCTCGTACTGGTTGCAGTAAACGGTCCTTCTCCACGAGGCAGGAAGCCGAATTCATGGATCTATAGCAGTATTAAAGAAATCGCAATCTATCATTGGCTGATCGTGTTGGCACATCCAAAGTCACAAACTGCAAGTTAATTGGTACCATACAGAACAAAGAAATTCGCGAATAACGGAGGGCGTAATATAGAGGCTGTTCGTCTAGTCCTGATGTATACTTAACGCGATGTTTGGATTGGTTCCTTGTTAGATCTTCTATTGTGTAAAGGTTTGGGTAAGCCGTAAATCGAGTAGATTTTCACCAAATACTCACTTTCCTAGAACAACTTGCCATCAGTTGGTAATTTGGTTTGTTGGTGACACAGAAGCTTCTTCATATTGGATGAACCGGCTATACGTATGCAATTGAACGAAGAAGAGAGTAACAGGTCATTGGGTCAAGCATACGGAGACAGAGAGCGAATACTGGAATCGAATTACCAATTACAGCAGATCCAGGTCAGGTGTATAGAGAGGTAGATGTGAAGTCGATATGGTCTGCGTAGAATCTCTTCTGCGTTTTACTTCGGAGGTCAACTGGGTACCACTGGAACTTAACACCCCGAGATCAGATCAGACTGAAAACGACCGCAAAAAGCTCGGTAATTTTCCTACAGTAGAAAATACTTGGACATAAACAGGTATATAAGAGTAGATATATGGAATCAGTATGGAATTTCACATACGTTCGAAGTGGTGCGTTCTGATGGAGTTTTCGACCGTCAGTGATCGGGCATGAGTAGATAATGTCCAAATTCAAGATGGTGGACAAAGTGACCTTCATGTGGGCATAATTATGTCATACTAAACAAAAGGAGGAGTAGGCGGTGAATAAAAAGGAAGTCCAAACGGACTTTACATTCTGTTAGATAGGTCGGTCAAGGGGTCTGTTGGTTTTGAGGAAATTCGATAGGGGGATCACAGTCGATCACAACAACCAGTACCCTTCATTTTTCGTTTGTTTCATCTCTATTCTTTTTCTTCGGCATACGTTTTACCCATTTATTACTGTGCTACTTTGTGGACTATTGTCATGACCAACGACAGCCCGAGTCATAGTAACCATGATTAGGGTATGAAACTGAAACTGATGATGCTAATAATGACTAATCACCTTAGCGATCGTAAGCACACAATTTACCGGGTCCATCGAACACCTGACTCAGAATTGCTACCACTGTTTAACAAAATTTTCGTTCTGACTCATATCCGAACTACTTGGAATTTTTTCGCCTGAATTTTCGCAATCTGACGGTATCCAGCCTACGCAGTGACTCAGTATGCCATGTGAAAGTCAACACCATGTGATGAATCAGTTATCAAGTTCAGGTTTAGTGGTGTTTATTTTGTTGTGTTCGGACCAAACAGGTAATTGTCGATACCTTACTCACACACTTTAGCTATACCATTTATAGACCCACACGCCTGAAGTGTGGTACGTAGACTGTAAGAAGTTGCGGGCTTCCAAGCCCGTAAAAATTATCTGCATCGTTTTTACAAGTGCGACGTTTACTGCTCTATGTGTATCACCTGTCCCTCACACAGTGGCACGTTGGTAACGTTACTGGACTGCCAGTCAGGCAGTCGCACTTTCGAACCTGGTTGCTACGGTTGTTCATGTTTAGGTTTCGACCACATGACGGCATCCAACCCACATGTAATTTTTTGTAATGTATGGTAATGAACACCTTGTGATGTTAAACTGGAAAATTAATTTCTTTCTCCTCGCCATAATGGTATCCTGTCAGCCGTGTATCCACATCATTTTTAAATTTCCGTCTGTTATCGTGTATGGTTAGGAATCTCTTTTATTGAGTGATAACACTATTCATCTCACAAACGACTATGGAACTGTACTGTGTGCTTTTCATTAATACCTTCTTTACAAATTCTACTGTAACACCGCAAACGCAACTGCTCTGGCGTGTTTTTTTGCCTGTTGCCTGTTGCTAAGTGAGGCGGACGTAGAAGACCCTATTGGCAATGCTCAAGGAATATAGATGTGCTCTAGGAAAATAACCCATGTATGTCTTATCTGTTGCCTGTCCGAAATTCACACTTGTTAGCGTTGTATGACATGTACGCAGCAATACAGCTTAAATGTGTTCGTATTTTCCAATGTTTATCGTTTGAGAACTTCCTGCTGCAGTACGGTACCCTTAGATAAGATAGTTCGCTCTTTCCTAACCTATTCTGCCATCTTAACGTGAAAATCAGTCTTGTGCACTGGATCGATCCCGTAGGCCATGGTGAGTAGGATATCTGTCCCTCTGGATATAACCATATCAGACAGACCAAAGAGGAGTAGCCAGACGAGAAGTGGCTACACTTTTGAGACCGTATAGAAGTGCTTAGGTAATGAGGCGGCACCGTGCTTATCGTTGCGGCACTGCTATCCTCTGATTAAAGAATGCGGATTAGGAACACTGACGAGTCAGTACGAAATGTTTGCATATACCACTTTTCGTGTCCTAGCTGTTTTGTTCGAAATTCTGGAAGGAACTAACTGTTCCAAATTTTTAAAGCGACGATTTTCCGTTGAGACTTGCATATCACTGCTTGAAACGCAAGGTTGTTCGTGAACACGTGAAAATTTCGTTCTTCACTGAGTGCACACGGCTAGGTCGATACCTATGTCAATTCCTTCGGCTTTTGAGTGAGAACAAACTGAAGGTGACCAACAGTGACCTTAGACATATTGCTACCGCCCTCGTAGGAGCCGCACAAATGCAACTGACTGATAGGCGTGAAACGCATTGTCGTCTTTTGCCAACCGCCGAAGACTTGACATTGTGCGGTCGTATCGTGCTTACACTATTCTGCAAGCCAATCATCGATCGTACGAAGAGGACTTATATCAATCGCTTGCGGAAATCACGTGCGTAGCATGCTGAACAACCAATTCCAATGGATCCCAGTACGCACTGAACTGTTCTTCAGTACAGTTGAATTTGTTGCTACTAGAAGCGTTGGCCCTAGGTCTTGGTTATAAAATACCACCGCGCAAAATTAATCGTATTTATATTGAGACCCAATATGAGAATCTTATCGATGAATTATGTAATCTCCGACCAACTAGTGCTGACGACCTAGGCTGGCTAGAAACTAACTTCACCGATAAAGCTCATGGGTTCATCATGACCCTGATCAACGGCCGGTGTGCTGTTACTAAGCTACAGCTACAATCTTCAAGAGAGCTTAAGTCAATAAATGTGATGCTCAAGCCGTATAAAGGCTCTTGGACCGTCATTTTAGACAAAAGTGCCTATGTGCACAAGATGCTGTCAATATTGAATGACCAAACGAAGTTTCAACGAATAGACAGAGTAGACAAGGTCACCGGAATGGAAGACGGTATAAAACAACATCCGCAACTGCTCTTACAGTTGCGGATTATTAATGAAGTAACCCATAAATATCTTTGAGCCATGTGGATCGTCAACATCCCAGCTGTACGGCCTGATGAAGACTCATAAATCTGGGACGCCATTTTGGCCAATCTTGGCAGTGACAAACTCCCCATATCATAAATTGGCACGCTAGCCAGTTGCTACTCTAACTCCACTGAAATGAAAGTTTCAGGTACATTTCATCAAAGATTCTCTCGAATTGATCATTGACTTAGACAGACTTAACCTGGCTTATGAGCTGATGTGCTCTGTAAACGTTCAGTCACTATTCGCGAACGTCCCTCTGCATGAAACGACTGATTATGTTTGTGAGCTCGCCGGAGCGAATCACATTTCATTGCCACTCCTTATCGATCTACTAAAGGAAAGTTTGCTGTTCTGCACTGAGAATGTCAGTTTTCGTTTTCTCGTGCAGTCCTACCGTCAAGTAGATGGAATGACCATGGGAAGTCCGGTGGGTCCCATCTTAGTAGATTTCTTCATGCTACTGATTGAACAAAGGCTAGCTGTGGAGATAGCAAGCTTGCCACACTACAGACATTACGTCGACAACATATGGATATCCAGTCGATCCAAACAGTTAATGGATAACCTGATGCAACGTTTATATAATGTTCAATCTAACGTGAAGGTCACGTATGATTTTGAGGACAACTACCTGCCATTTCTAGACACACTCATAAGTTGCCGAGATGGTTCGATTGGGAGAGCTGTTTATAGGAAATCCGCGTGCCCCCGCCAACAACTTCTTACTGCTCCAACATAAACGAGCACTCATAAACACGCTGTTCACACGAGCGAGACGAATCGGCACTCATGACAGTCTTTCGAAGAAACTGGACTTTATCTCTTCCGCCTCACGATTAAATGATTACCCTCAAACTGCATAGAAAGGCACAATGTGCAAAAAAGCACCATCCGAAGAGGTGCTCACTGTAGAGAAAAGGGGTCTACATAGAGTTGCCCGTTAAGAGTGAACAAAACATGCGGCAATCATCATCATCATCGTGACAAACAGCAGTACATCAGTGTGAGCCAGTGATGCTTGACCGCCACACAAGCATGAAGTAGAGTAAAACCAAACCCCATGCAGGAAGAGAGAAGGGAAATAAAGAAGTGAAGGGAAAGGGACCTAACTACTAAAAATAGCCACGTCTACATTCAAACACTCCATATCAAGGTGTCCACACCTTACAAAGAAACAGCCGAGCTGTAAGTAAAAGTAAGGCGTCATCAACCAGACAGCTTCCTTACGCCTTTCACTGCTCCTCGTTATTAAGTGAACTCACTTCGCATACACACAATCCGGCCAAACAACGACAACATTCACGCCACTGAGCTCGGTTAGTCGCCATCTCACCTAACGTCTCAAGCCACCGACCTCGTGAGTCGCGGGAGCCCCAGCATGGGAGACGAACCCCGCCTACAGTGACCAACGTCTTCGTGAACGATTTCATTTGTCTACGCCAGGTCATCATTCGTCCACCTCATTTCGAAACTAAAGCAAGTCCACAACAAAAAACCATTGCTTTTGGACGTAAAAACAAGGCACAAAGGTGGTATAGTATTAGTAAAAATGTCAGTGATGTGTGTGTGTGTGAAGTAGAAGACAAAGCTCTCTGTAAGTCCGTTTGGAAGTCACCTTGCACAGCAGAACACACAAGGTTTACGGTGGTGGAAACGATATCACTCGGATAGTGAAAATCAATTCAATGCGCAATCTGTTTACAAACAATTGACCTCAGTCACCATTATCAAAAGGATGGACGGCTGGTTCGACCTTACCGGATCACATCAGCACCATATGCGTCGGGTAATGGAAACTAGGACCCATGTTTAAGCGTCAGGTGGACACCTACCTACTAGGTTCCCCAACGCCATCGATGCAGCATGTGTGTGGAAGAAGACGTGGTGTAGAAGAGCTTCTTGTGAAATGCCTCGAACCACCAAAAATACTCCTGTAATCATGGGCTGTGGTCTGCTGGTTAAGGTTGTAGATAACAAGACCATTTCTAGATTTCCCAAATGTTTCACTGTGGGAGCCACAACGATCTCGTAAAAGCATGATAGTTTTGTATCCATTTCTTCTGACATTATTCACTTTCATCAGTCACGTTTCAGAAAGTCTCGTGGTTGATCACGCCATCTTCTGGAATTCACAATGAAATTCAACTTCTAGGTGTTTTTTCAAATTGACAGGAATTTGATGTGCACAGCTGCTGGTGTTGAAACTGTCGGACAGCCCACCCTAATCTGAATTGAAGTATGCGAATAAAGCACCGACAGTATGTTCACTTACTTGGTCGGTACACCCCTGTGTTTAAGCGATTCTATAGGTGTAGATGGATCCACCGAATCGGACGCACCTCTGTATTTCGAAAAATACGGCGATTGTTGGCAGGCGATTCACATGACGCTGGTCTAGAATTTGACAGAGAGTAAAATGTCGTCTATAATCCCCACTCAGTGCGAAACGCTACCTGTTCTTCCCTAATGTTCACCTCTTGGACTGCAGTGAGTCGACGAAATGTAATGAATGCCAGAACCCTAGTAATGAATAGGGTCATACTAATTCCCCTGTCGTTTTCGCAAAAGCCCCTGATACCTCTGTTGAATATGGGAACTGTTATTGAGTGACCCCATCACGGAGGGATGGTCTCCGTCGCCTACACAAGTTGAAACAACTGAGTCAAGGCCTCCATTGACGCCTCTCCACCTTCTTTGAAAACTGCCGGCACGAGGTCCTCTGGGCCAGCGGACCTGTTATGTTTGTGAGCCGAAATGCAACTGCGGACCTCAGTCTTAGTGGGTAGTTCCAATTCTGACAATCAGGGTGCTGCATTATAAGTTTGTTGTGGCAACACAGTAGAGGCAGAAGGCCAACTACATTGGCCCTCAAATTGTTCTGCCCACCGCTCTAACCTTCTAAACTTATTGTAGATGTGTGTGCCATCTGTCTCGCTGATTGCTTCACTAACAGACGGTCGGTCTGGACCAGTGTCACGGATGTTTCTTGAAGCACATGCGGTCCCCATTTCCTCAACTATCCCCATCAACCAAACCTCATGGTAAGCCTTTAGGCTACGTTTCAGCTTCTTACGGACATCTCTTCTAAACTGGTTGTATGAACTGCCAAGAGCGATGTTCCGTATGGTTTCTAAAAACTCCAGAGTTTTCTCCGAGATCCAGTGTTTGCTCAACCCATGTACCCTTGTGCAACTGCTTCATGACTGACCTGAAACCTGGGCCCAGCACGTATTAGGATCTTCGGAGCGAAAACTACTAAGACCGCTTTCTAAGCTGCTTTCGTACTTTACCGACGGTGTAACCAGTTTCTCAGCAGCCAGTCGTTGCTGTCGGCGGGCTCGTTGCCCAGCAGAAGTAAGAGCGAAACTGCAAGATACCAACGCGTGACCTGAATCCAAGTAGTGCCCCAATAAGAACAGTAGTGGAACCTTCAGAGTGATTACCAGAAAAGGGGCTTGGGAAGGGTCTGAAAGCTAAGTTTGATAGGACAATGGAGGAGCGGTCAGCAGTAGCATATTTTTGTCTACCTACCCTGATGTGTGCGGCGGATAGGGCGACCCGGTTTATACTGCGAAACGGCAGATGCAGTATGAAATCACTAGTGCTGTGTGTGTTCATGGTTGCATGTGGGCTGAGGTTTGGTCAGGACGTTCAAATCTAGACAGGAGAACGATTAGGGTTCTCAACTAGAGCCTTTGGCTCAAAAGCCTGTGCCGCAATGCAACTAGTGAGTGGTAGTGTACCAGAGCTAGTACTTTTCGCGGAAAAGGATGCCAACCTTCTTCCATCCCCAACCTGGAGGACCAGGGGACGGTAGATTGTCAGACCTCTGCCTATCGGCCTGTCTGCTATGAGTGGCTCTGTCGGCTTGGTCACTGTCGGTTTGGCCTAAAAGGGTGTTGAGCTGCGCAAGCCGTCATACTACGTTAAGGTCCAGTCTCATTGTGCGGCAAACAACGCGACTGAGAACTTCACTTAAACGAACATTTAATCCAGTTGAATTCCGTGTATCCTCTCGGACTGAGAAGTTACCAGTTCATTCAATCAAAGAAGACCAGCCCACCGGTGCCACATCACGTGTTTACTAATTCACTTGTAACTGCGGAGAAAGTTATATAGACAGAACCGAAAGATGGCTGATCTTCAGGGTGAAGGAGCGTTTGCCTAAATGGGTGCAAAATTCCGTGTCACTGGCAGTGTCGCTGAAACACGTAAACAGCCGGTTTCATCAGTCGCTAAACCTGTCCTAATCACCGATCACGCTATCGATCCAGCTTGTGCATTCAGAGTTCTGTTGCGTCATTCCTGTTCAATATCTCTGAGGTTTGTTTCTGAGATTTGCCTCACGTTCAGAAACGACTGTTTGTGAACCTGCCCCTTCCTTGGACTTAGTGACCCATTCTAACCCGCTTATTAATTATCAACCCCTTGAATTGTTTGCTTTAAAAAACCGATCCACTTTATTGTAGATTTGGTACTGACGAGTGAATACTAACCGTTTACATCTATCGACTATGGTGTTCTAACTGTTTTGCTCATACTTCTGAAAGGGACTAACTGTTTCAAGAAACACTGTATCGTACAGTGTTTTGTAGGTATTGATGTTCTCTCATGAACTTTTCGAGTTCCTTCCGTAACTTTTGTAGGTGAGGTGTTCGGGTGCATTCTGTGTAAAACATGCAGACTCTTAGCTACCCTGATTCCTAATGATGCCCGAATTGTACACACACGGGATTTTTCAGAGTTAACTAACTTTTCAAACTATGTTTGCTAGTCACAGAGTATCGGTCCGCTTATGAAGTCCGTACTCAGAGCTGTCAACCTTCGTAAATATTTCTGTTGAATCGCACACATTGGCTTACAGCTGGGCAGCAATTAGAGATTATTTGGCACTCCAGTAGTGGATATCAAACAAGTCCATTTATCCTTACCCTGCAAATCCCTAGACGGTGGTGGGTAAGCCATATGGTGTAGTTGACAACTGATCATGTACTACACTATGCACTCTTCTTCGGGTGTCCAACCTACCAGCTAACGATTCGATAGATGGGTTAATAATACACTAATAACTGCAGGTCGTCATTGACGACGATACATCAGTGGATGATTTGGATGATTAGCTACCACCCAGTCATGATTGAAAGTGAAAGAAGTAGACCCATTTCAAAGATTAAAAATAGGAAAAGACTGTAACCAATTTGGCGGAGCCTATATGCATAAACTCACACAGTATCAAGCTGCTCACAAATGTCAAGTGAACAAGACAGAATGAGACTGTATCTACAAGTTAGCCTCCCTGTGGTTTTCACAACCCAAACCCAGTTGCATTTCACCGGTTCCCTGAAAGCCCACTCAGAATGTCACAACATTCTTGCCATTTTGCCCGATTAGCCGTTGTGTGTCCTAACGTGTCCGGCGAAGGCACATGAATCACTGAAACCCGTCGTAGAGAAAAACACAACCTATTGTTCCTGGCGTGCTAATGACCTCTCTCGTTCTCCTTTGCCAGCTCGTCCTTTGGCCACCTAATTCCTTTAAGTGGTAGATTTAGAGGCTGGATAAACAGTTGGATGAAGTTGAGGAACCCTCGTAATCAAAAGTTCTTCCTCCAGCCGATTCATATTTTACCTGTTGAGGCTATCCGACACGTGCAACTGAGCACAACCGTCGCCAATGAAGGGCTTCAATACGCTCCACACCCTTACTCTTCTCTTGCATTGCTTCGCAGCTGTAAATTAGAGCTGTTCTGATGGTAGTCTTATGAATGTTGTTCCTCAATTTAAGTGAAACATTTTTAACGACAAAGAGGTCTCGAGTCCTAGCCTTAGAAATAGGCCACCAAACAACATAACGACTAAAAAAGTTTATGTGGCCGAAACCCGGATCCAAAAACTACGAGTGGATTCGTCAGTGGAGGTCAGCCTATCAATGTCACCTCAGATTATGTTTATCAATCTATATGCAACTGTGAACGAAGTTACATAGGCTGAACCGAGAAAGGTTTGGTCTCCAAAGTAAAGCCTGAACGAATGCAGAAGTCCATGTTACCAGAGTACGACACGTAAACGGTCAGGTTCGTCAGTCTTCAAACACTTTCTAACCAATGGCCAAACTATCAGTGCAACTTCTATATTCAGAATCCTTTTACGCCAATCAGATTCCAGATTCTAACGGTTTACTGAAGCGGCCGAAATCAGTCGACTTAAGCCGGCTGTGTGTGTTCAAAAACGACTGTATGTGAACCTGATCCTACTCTGGATTTACTGATCTATTCCAATCCGCTGATTAATTATCCGCCCTCTTACTTGTCTGCTGTAAAAAACCGACTCGTGTTATTTTAATTTCGGTACTGATGAGTTACTACGAAATGTTTGCATCTATCGGTTTTCGTGTTCTGTTTTGTTCAAACCTAGAAATATGTGTTTTGGTTTCGGTCACATTCGTCTTTCATTCAATTCACAGTTTGTAAAGTACATAAGCTAGTTATTAAACTTCGGCGATTCTTTGTTCAGCCTGAGACTAACGCTACTGTGGCAGTCTTGGAAACCCTCCTTTGGAGCTGCAATGAGCATCCGAAATGAGTGAGCCGAACGAGAAGTATAGAGTGCAGTTTGTGTCTCATTGATATTGTCAAGCAGTTGTGTGTTGCTGTCGACACATTCCAAGCTTATCATTTCCCCACTCAGAAAGATACTAGTGTCTATATCTTATGATTTCATTGTCGGTCCTCCGTTTGTGGTGCAACTGAAGAATACTGTGACTCTCCTGGTCTCTTATTGAAGACGCTAATGGTGATGGAGATCACCCCGATTTGTTAGGTCAAATTTTGTCATTTTTCTGCCAAGCCATCTATCAGATGAGGACAACTGGTGAAACGAAGTGCTCAAAGCTACAAAGTCACATTCTTGGAAATTCTTTCTTATTCCCATTTGTCACCCTATTATTTGTTTGCAAGTTGCAAACACTTGTATATAAATTATTTGGATTTCGATATGTGATCTTATGAATTGCGTCCGATCTGCTCTTCTCTTCTGTGTCTTAGCTACGATTTTCTTTCTTATTCACATGGTGTTCATAAATCTGTAACAGCCGCTGATTTGCTGCTGTTAATTGTGGTGATGATAATAATGATCAGAATAGTCTTGCTTTTCTAGATCTCAACTTTACACATTCGTATCAACTAAACAACTGTTCTCCGTGTTATTCCCGTTGTGCTCGTTTGACTTCTGTCTATTCTTTTATCACCAACAGATTTGCTGAAATGTAGCAATGTAATTTCAAGACTGGTGTAATCTGTCTTTTAGTCAATAAGTTCTTGTCTCATCCAGTCGATACCTTATGCTTTTTTGCTCTTTAGTTCTTGTTCTGTTCTATGGCGCATCGTAAGCTGGTGCTCATCGGTGTGTTCCGATTCAGACCTCAGTTTGTCAACTGACTAGTTTTACGGATGAAGCGGTTTACAAATTGTGTGAAGTTTGCGGTGGAAGCTAGGTTGGCAAGCACAATGTTCTTGTCAGTTATTAGAACCGAAGAATTATCCATTATCTCACGAGTTAGTATTTATTTGCAAGTGTCTTGTTCACTGTTTAAGGTGTTCACCTTCCAAAATAGCTTCAAGTGACATCATCTTATGTAGCCCCTGTGGACAGCGTCCCTCCTAGTAATTAGGGCGTTGTTTAATATATTGTTTGATATATGATAATAATAAAATAATATGTTGTTTAATATGTTACACTGGCAAAATTTTGCTCCTGGCTTATCACTCATCGGTTGCTTGCTTATGGCTGCTGGATAACCCTGACTCAAAACCTTTCAAAATAGCTTACAACCATCCTGGCTCACCATGGATTCGACTGGATCTTTGTTTTCAGCATTTAAGCCATGCAACAGCATCACAGATAGAGAAGAATAACTTTGTGAACATCTTGAAGATACGGTCATCATCCACCGTGTTTAAGAGCCAGTCTTTAATTCCTAACCCCTAACAGACACCGTGAACAGTGTACACACAATTTCTGTCACAAACAAGTGTATTTAATACTCAGGATATCTGGTTTTAACTTGCCAATCGAATGAATGAGTATGATATGCACTTGTTCTCAGTATTTTGAAAAATTCATGCTCCCCTGTATGGTTCTTGTTTGGGCCCCACAAATTGATTAACGGGTCTGGGCAACCAGAAACTACGTTGCCCGCGCAACCATCTGACTAGTTAATTTGTCCTAGCATCAAAATTCGTGAAATTTCCCAAGTTTTGATATACACCATGACAGATATTTTTCTACCCACCTCTAACCAGTAGTTTGACCGACTGTTTTTGTTCAGGTCCCGGGGAGGTTATATCCTATCGAGCTGAAGTATATCCCGCTCACGCCAAGCGAAATTACGGGGGCTGGTGATCGCATAGACCCTGCTCCATATCTGCGCTTGCTGCAGCGCATTGACGCTCGCTATCCGGCCACTGAACGGGGTGATATGCTGGTGTTCTTGCCTGGAATGGCTGACATCCAGGTACGTTAACGTAGTGTAGACGTTGTTGATGAGTTACCTATTCAACGCCACACTGTTCTCTGAACAGTGTTCCTGCACGTGCTCAATTGCGTGCACATCTGTGTTGTAAGCTCATTCAAACTTGAAACGATCAACTAAAGTTAGTTGCAATTTTTACATATGCTAGGTAAGTTTGCGGCGTGCTCTGATCACATTTTATAACTTAGTTGATCGGTTGTTCACCTCCTTTTCAAGCTTCGGAGGCAAATCAGTTATCTAGTTGAGCATCCCTCGGAGGCATGCAATTCCTCTACCGTCAATGGAATGGACTAAAACTAGTGCGCTTAAGGACTGGGTAACGCCTCCATCCTGTCTGCCTTTTTGCTCCCTGTACCTAGGCCATTATGGAACCTGCCAAGGCCTATGCGGAACAGACCAAACGGTGGATTATACTGCCGTTGCACAGCACATTGTCGGCACGTGATCAAGAAAAAGTCTTCCACGTGGCTCCTGATGGCGTTCGCAAATGTGTGCTGTCCACCAACATCGCTGAAACCTCGCTGACTATTGATGGAATACGGTATGTGTACAGGTCTGGTTTATCGATTGCTAATCGTATTCCTATACTGCATACCTACCTGTATGGTGACCGGACAACAAAGTGGTTTGACTTTATAAGTATCCTGACCGCTCCTTAGATCAAAGTCAATTAACACTGTCAGTCAGGTTGTCGACCTCCCGATTACCTATGCTAATGACTGGTAGCATTATCAAACATGTTAGTATATTTTTACCCATATAATAGCCAGCTCTTCTAATTAATTTCGTTTTACCTGGCCTTTGTTGATCGGAACTTTCTTCCACAGTTTCCCTTGTCATTTTTGTAGTAGACCACGTTTCCACCCGCTACACTATTCTAGACATGGGCGGTGCCCTTCATTTAAGTGTCCTCCGCCTTGAAATCTATCGTGCCTTGTTCCAAGTTAGTCTTCACACCCTATGTATGTTAACTTGAAGAGAGATACGATTTATTGTGCTCCCTGCATTCCGATAGTCTTTTTCATCGAATCACTTGATTGCGAATGCACATTTGTATGATCTGTCATATCTGTGTGCTGATCGTCTTGGTCTGCACGAATTGGCAAGTTTATAGAGTTGCGCTAGGAACAACGGTGTAGGCGTTGGATCCAATTTAACCTCTTCGTTGGTACTCATGTTACATCAAATTAAGGGAAGTCTTCTGTCTTACACTGATTACACCCAAGCTCAGTCGCAATTTATTTTGTATCCTTAATGATTTATTGTCTCTCATCAGACAGCTGACTCGTCTCTGCTGGTCTGCATCGTTTTATCGGATTGCTGTTCTCTATATCTGTGATCTGTGCAAGGTTACGGAGGATGCCTTAATTGGCTTTTCGTTTGCGACTTGGACTTTGTTCAACGATATTTTCGACCACTTATCCGTAATCGAAACATTGCATACCAGGCTCAAGCGAGTTCATAATTCCGTTTAGCTCACATGGTTATTCATTGAAGAGACCTGTCGGAATGTATCAGAGAGGTCTATCGTGGTCAATTTAATGTGTGTCGATCAGGTGGAGATATGAACAGTCGTGTTTACACGGTTCTGCCTACACTTTAGCCCGTTTGAGTGAAACTCAAATTCATGAGATTGACCCCCTGGTCATTTTTTCTTGTTTAATCGAATGAAATCTGGATGACTATATCTGTGAAGAGTTTTATGGATTGGGGTTAAACCTCATATTAGAGGTCTTTGGTCGGTTAAGTACTGATCTGATGGTGCCAGCCTTGTTAAAGGTTCATTCTGAGCTCCGTGACTTCTCCGTAGCCCGCCTGTACTTGCTTTCGGTAACGTTAATGTTTTTCTGTAGGTACGAGTATCTGCCGTGCAAGTGTACAATGGAACGTTGTGTAAAACATTTTAAGACCGAATCATCCACAGCTTTATAAGTGATTTAGTGTTGTTCACGCTGTTTTTGCCATCGGTGTACAGTTTGTAAGGAGGCCTGAATTTTTTGTCCCGAGTCCCCAAGTCTCGTTCGCATACGGTTGTAGTCGGCTTGTCTCCTAGGCAGTAATCAACACAGTTTCAGTGGTTCATCGTAAACTTCAGGTGACTGTACTTCAAATTCAATTCTAACGTCCGATTACATTCTAGCAATGATATTTTCCCCAAATTCTTTTCAACATTCAAGTTTATATTGGTCAATTTCCATGGCCTGTCGGAAAATCATTGACGGCGTTTGTTTGCAAGACGCCGTAAAGTCAACTGTGTGGTTTTAAAAGTTTGCTTTAGTTTCATGAGCCTAATCTTATTCCCTCTTTTTACTTATATACTAATGCTGTTTATTGTGATCGTGTGGCAGTTGTTAACTGCTGATGTTTTTCTATCGACGACGATGGTGCCGAATCTGTGTTTTTTTGCAGTATTCCGACAGTGATAGCTGTCGTCACTATTTTCATCACATTATCTCAATAGTTAACTGAACAGTTCTCTTTAAGGCTCATAGTAGTTGTTTCGTTGAATTAATTTTTGCTCGATGTCTAATCAATCTTGTAGATTTGTTGCAGATTCTGGTCGAGTCAAAGAGCTAAGTTGGGATGCTTCGGCACACATGCGACGTCTCAAAGAGTTTCCTATCTCCAAGGCTAGTGCTGATCAACGCAAGGGTCGAGCTGGTAGAACCGGACCCGGATTGTGTTTTCGGTTATTCTCACAAGAGGACTATGAATCATTTGAGGTAATCTGTTTTTATATTCGACATTTGATTCTATTTTTTCCCCAGCTTAATTTGTATAAACAGATGCTGAATGGTTACGGAGTATTCTGTTTACTGTTTACCGTCGGTTGTATTTGATCTTCCAGTTGGTTACGTGCTCGATCGTTTGACCTAAAAAAAACGAGAAAGGAGAAGGACGTGACAACATCATCTATTGCAAGAACGAGTCGAAATTAGGCCACAGAAGCCCTAAATTTATGGGAGGAAAGGATTACCATACGTGGCCGACTAGACCTGAAGCGAATCAAATGAGGCCATCATACCTGGCAGTCAGACACAGCGCTATTCGAAAGAAACAGTCGTATGTGGCAGCCAGGGTGTCAACAAATCACATGACTGGGGGAATCAGAAAGCAACACGAGAAAAAATAGCCCAGTTAACGCACAGGCGTTCGAGAACACAACTGCAACCTGCTTGGCTTAGTGGAACCATACAACCACCGACGACCATACCATTCGAATCGGGCCGGCCGACCGATACAAAGTGATGCGTCCTGGCTGGTTCGTTAGGAGATTTCCTTCCGACAGGTTGGCTAGTCGATTTCTGATGCGCAGATAAGGCTGTAAACGCAAAGTATTCGAGTTTGTTACGGGCCCATCCATTCGCTTCTCCTAACCGCTTACGTATGTATGACCTCATCCGCGAAACTGCTGGAGCTGTTGGCATGCACAATGGATGATCCCACTGTCGTGGGTTGTGCATTTTCCTCATATCATCAATCGCATCCTCTGGGTATTTTAAAGCTACTTACCAGCTGCCCGCCGTTTTGTGCACGAGATCAGCTCACTGACTACGAGGTAGTTAGTTGGCGCAGTCTGAGCCTAGCACAACAGTTCCTTTTATGTACATGATGAAAACATCAACCTCTTAGTTAGCCCGAGCATAGTAGATTGAGTTGTGAGTTGCCCGGGCACGCGCTTTCAATGATCAAGAATCCAGGGTTCATGAGAACTTTGCAGGTGAGAGGGATCCGTGTGGGTCAATTTAGAAGGAAAGGACAAATGGGAAGATTGTTTTGGCTTCAGAGGATCGGTCATAGAACAGCTACGAAAGTGAAAGTCAGAGGATAGTGAACGAAATCAAAATCCAGTCACTGTCTGTCAGGCATACAACAATCTCAACGCAAGCTACAGCAGACAACAGCTGGTTGGCATCAACAATGAAGGATCGTTTTGCCACAACGATTCTGATGACCGAATTGTTCCAATACTCGGTTTGGGATCCCGAAGATGTACTTCAGACCTGCGCTTAAATTCGACCACGTCGGATCCTGGTAGTTTGTTCCAGAGTGGACACACTCGGATGCTAAAAGTGTTCACTGTAAATCAAACAGCTCATTCGAGTTCATCAAGACAGCAAGAAGACATACATTGCGAGATGCAAGCATTTCGTTTATCAGCTTAACCTATATAACCGAATGTTTTATGTAACCGACTGATGAGAATAAACGAAATGCTTGCATCTCGCAATGTATGTCTTCTTGCTGTCTTGATGAACTGGATAAAGGGAACTCAGTGTTTCAAAAAGCTCATTCGAGGTTTAGCGATTCACCTCTGAGGTGGCTATTTTCGCTATGCACAAGTATTTTTCCTAAGGGATATTGAAATTGAAGAGGAACCCCATGCGTTGTAACCGGATCTCTGACCTGTCGGTAGCGCATCAAGAACCACCTCAGTTTGTGCAGCGTTTCTCGTTATAATCGAAAACACTGTCGCAATCCGTTTTCCAGCTGAGTTGTACCTCCCGAATATTCTTCACGAAATAACTACTGGCTTGAATGTTTAGGTCACAGTGGAGGGGTGCTAACGAGTTGAACATACTGGTAAATGAAAACGTCCAAACGGCTTAATGAGCGACCGAAATAACGAGTTGGATTTTTTGGCCACTGGAGAATTGCTGGAGGAGGAGCTGAGAAGAGTTGAGACATTCTTTTTACCCAGATCGAGCTATGTTCAACCCCTCTCCCTATCCCAGAAAATAATCTGTTGTAGCCCGAATGTTGGGGGTGCATTATTTTACATTAATTTGTATTACCTTTGACCCTGCGGTTCAACTCACTGTAGCTTCTCGCTTTCACTCACCTCGCCCAATGTTCCTAAAATTTCACTGTCATCAACGTAAAATAACGACGGGAAATTGACAAACTGGGGAATTCCGAGCGCAAACAGAATAGGGGGCAGAGGTCCTAGTATAACATCTTTTGGCACACCGTTGATCACACGATACCAATCTGATATTGACATTGAAGCTCGTTTTAGGGTATGACATTCTGATGACTGTTTCATTACGTTTTACATACTCTTCGAGGAAAACCTTTCTCATCATTTACTGTGTTCTAAGGTAACTAACTGCGCTTGTGACAGGTTTCTGCCGAAGATCACATCATTCTATTGCTGATAAGTAGTTTGGCAGATTTGACAGTTTAGAAGAAATCTGCGAAAAATGTGGACTTCGACTGGATTCGAACCAGTGACAGAAGCAGCATGCTTAGACGCGACAAATGCTCTGCCAGCTTTGCTTCGTAGCCTAAGCACGTTATTTCTGTCGCTGGTCGAATCCGGCCGAAGTCCAAATAGTTCGGGATCGGATCACTTCTGTACCATGCCATCGCTTTTGTGAATTTAATCCGGAATCGCTCGTCACTTGTTACGCCGATGACTTGATTCTTGTTGAGTAGTACGAACCAAGGACGTCAAAACAGTTTTATTTCATTCTACATTTTTGCATTACGCTCATTTTACTACCTAATAATCAATTTTACTCTGGAATAAGTCCACAGTTTACGACATCCGTTTCTGGATTGGCATACCACTGGTCGAATTCATAGGGTGTGTGCGTTCACATGTCATCACTTGGTTCCATCCTTACACTCCCGTATCCATTGCCATCCGCACGAACTAGACCGGGATGCTCATGCGTGCGAGGGCCTGTGAACACCACAGCGAGCCCAGGTTGATTAAGAGCGTCTAAACAGTTGTTTTACATGCTGGAAACAGACGTCAATGCTTACGGCACGTCCAAAAATGTACATCCAACTAACAAAAGAAGACACACGCTCACTGAGAAATCACGTAGAGCAGCGGCAACAGCACATCACCGTGACCAGAATATGGCAGAAACGGACAGCCACTGGTCTGGCTATGCAGCTGATGTAGGCAACATGCTTGGTGTTGGCTGAATCACACGATGCCTTGAGTGTGAGCTGCACAGCCAATTGATGGGCACATATTTGGAAATGAAATGTGTGCTTTGAGAGTGTTTGTGAAAATACAACACAGTACAACAGAACCACAAATGTGTCTCGACTACAAGCACACAGGCCGTGAACGGCGTCATCAACATTTAACAAAACGAGTGGAGCAGACGACAGAGGACTGGTAAACCTCAGTGTGTTGGAGACAACTTCATGATTTCGGAACTCATCAAAGCATCATCCAAGGTCCAAGAAAGCTGATCAGAATGCTGTTCAAACACCATTGCGTGTGAAACACTTATGCACGAATGTTTGAAGTAGTATAACTCCAGAGCGTTGTGGGGATCACAGTGATGTAACGCGCCTTTCCTTTGCCAAACGTACTAATACTGCTTGACTGATAGACCTGGGTTCCTGCTATGTGGCTTCCCCTAGTCTAACTTGTGCGGAGACAAGAAAGACACGGTTGCTGTAAACACGCTGTATTACCGAAAACCAGTTCGTCCAAATGAATGAAATGCCTGTAAATATATATCATGAAATAGTGATGAGTCACTGTCTACTTGTCTAGGCCACTTCGCTTCCAAGTGGCCAAGTAAGGCCAAATCCATAGGCGTTAGTTTCTCGGGCTGGCGTGACACCCCCACTCACTTGCACGTATCCTGCTTGTCAGTCCGACGTGCCCCCCAGTGCTTTGTAGCTGTCCGATTTCGTCAGCCGTCACCGCGGCCCTGGATGGTTTGAAATGATGACTGATTCCATCAGCCGTTACCGATGTCCTGACTAGATTGTTTTGGTGGTTTTGCCTGCTAACACACAGCTACGTATTTACAGTCTCACCTCATCATTACTAATTAAGCACATCGTGTCTCAACAAACAGCTTCATTTAGTGTCATGGCCTTCCTTCATTTGAAGTGGATCTCATAGAAATCGCCATGCTGGGCTACTGAGAATGTTAAGTAAACTACTGCTTCTTGCGGTCGGCCCTGCACTAAGATAACTCAGCTGTTGTGGCTTTAGCTTGGCCCAGTTCAGCTGTATGTTATAATGCCCATGCCATTGCAGTTGAGTTAATCCAGTTGACGTAGTTCCACAAGTGACGCTGATCTGAATTTTCACATGCGTGAAAGTCTTAGTGATACAGATCAATTTCCTTGTTTGTGATAGCTTCGTTATCATTCCCTAGACTGTACCAGTCGTTAAAGCTGATGGAGCATCAACGTGACCTCAGTTCCCTCTACTCGTGTTTGGTGTTTATGGCTATGCCTGACCACCGTTGTGAACGAATACTGTTCAGATACGACGCATTTTGTTGATAAGTTACCTAGTAGGTATCACCTACCTCTGTACCAATTGTGTTGTCTCCATATTGAAGCCGCTTTTCTCTCGATATATTTTACTTCACGGATCAAAGCAACGCTCACCGTATCCATGATAGTTCGCAATTTACGGTCCAACAAGAAACCCATTAGTAATGCACAAGACGTGGAAGCTTGTGCAGCATCTTCACCACTTTTTAAACTACAAACAAGCAGAATAGTTTCAGTGCCATTCACCCGTGTCCTTTGGCATCCTAATTGGGATTAGCTTGCCGCAGTAAACGAAGCCAAACTGCGTTTGTATATATATCCTCACAACGGACTTGCACTGAATCACCTGTGGTTCCACTCACGCTCCCTGGTACAAATCCGAAAGATTATGGACAGCAGGTATGTGAATGAAGATCGCCGTCGAGTCCGGTTAGTTAGTGAAGTAACTTAGTATCGTATCGTCTTCACAAAATTGCGGAAACCACCTCGGCCAGCAGGCCAGGTAAGATGATAGACAAAAGGTAGGAGCATGAACAAAGAGGAAGAGGCCAGAAAAGAATATCTTTCGCTTGTGTTGATATTCAATCCAAGATTGATTGATGTGGTTACGAAAAGCTTGACCACTCGATGCCGTTCTTCTTTACCACCGGCGTATGGCGCGTTGTCCTTTGCCAACAGCACCTTGTTTGTAGTCCACTAACGACATCATCATCATAGACAGC